>VXBI01014073.1:2998758-3232846 GCA_013397375.1 Toxostoma redivivum | reverse complement strand
GGCGGCTGCGGAGCCCGTGCCGGAGTCGCCTCCACCTCTGCTGAGCGTGGACGTGACGGGATTAGTGTCGCAGTTTGCGAGGAGCTTCGTGCTGATCTTCCCCGTGTATGTGCTGGGCTACCTGGGGCTGAGCTTCAGCTGGGTGCTCATCGCCCTGTGCGGGCTCTTCTGGATCCGCAGGCACCGCGGCGGCAAGAGCTCCCGCCTGGGCCGGGCGCTCGCCTTCCTGGAGGACGAAGAGGAGGCGGTGCGGCTCAGCGTCTCCTCCGCGGATCTGCCTGCGTGGGTGAGTGGCCAACACCCTTCGGCGCTGCCGCGAGCACCCGCGTCCGGCGGGCCGGGGCCTGTTACCTCCCCGGGACCTGCGTGACACCCAGCCCCGCGGCCGCCCCCCCCGCCCCGGCATGCGGGGCCGCGCCACAGGCCGGAGCCCCAGAGCCGGCCTGGCGGGAGGGGTGAGGGCATTGCATCTCCCGTGCCCCGTGGCTGCTTGTCCCGGTTCGCCAGCCTCTTCTGAGACCGTGCTGCGGCGGGAGCGGGCGGGCAGCGTGTCCCTTCCCTCCGGTTCTCCCTCCGCCGGAGTGGCCTGTCCGTGCCCCCGCCGCCTGCTCCGCTGCGCCCGCGGCGCTGACAGCCTGAGCCTGCCGCGGCCGGGCTTCCCCTCGCAGAAATAAACTTTACTGCAGGCTTCGCGTTTCTTTCCCCTCAGGTGCCAGTGACGCGCGCGGCTTGGTTCTAGCGCGGTATCTCTGCTGAACGCGGATGTCGCAGCTTGGGCCGTTCCTTAAAAAGTTGAGATGAGAGGGAAATAGAATCGGGCTCTTAATGCTGTTAGGTCTTTCAGTAGAGTGTTGCCAAACGGGAGATGAACCAGGAGTGAGATTGTGTTTCTGACTGGTTTTAGGGCTGTGACATGAGGACTGAGGCACAGAGGCTGTGGTGGCTTTATTTGTGCAGTGATTTAGTGGGTTTTTTAAAAGACTTTCTCCTAATCTTCCTTTGAAAGGCTTTCTACTAAGTCTTCAGAACTAACATTACTTACTTTTTTTTTTTTAATTTTTTTTAGCTTAAATCCAGCTTCAAAGTTGAGTGCCTTTTGTTTGTAATTTCTCCTTTGGAGGATTAACGATGTTTTTGATGCGGCTGCCAGCTGCCAGTGTGCATCCAGGCCTCCCTGTGCCCTGCTCTGTCCCCGTGATGCGCTGTGCAGGGCTTGCTGCTCTCTTAGTGCCCAAACCCGATGTCTTGAGGGTTTCTGCTGATTCTTTCTGTGCGATTCCTTTATTGACTACTCTCTGCTCCTGACCTATAGTCACCCACATCTCTCCTAGGGACCCTTTGCAGTGACTGTGCATCCAGGAGTATTGAGATCATGAGAGTCCAAGTAGCTGTTTTCATGAGATCGGATTGCAATACCTGATGTGACCTGTTCTAGCTCTACTAAGGAAGTTACAGGAGAGAATAGAGTGGGTAGGTGTGAGACTGGAGTCTTTTACTCCTCTTTCATCATATCTTTTGCCAGAGTTCTGGTGGAAGATCATGGTAAAAATGAGTATGGTGTACAGGAGAGACTAAATGCTTTTACCTCTTGAAGCAGAGATGTGAGTCTCAAATAATGTAGTTAATAGCTCTTATATTACCTGTATGTTGTGTTTGGTTTTTCCTGTAATCATACAGCAATATAATGGAAATTTTCTGATGATGCATTTAAAATTAATTGATTGAAGCTAGATTTGTAGTGGAGGCTTGTATATAGTAACGATCTGCTGGTAACTAAGCCATAGATATTCATCGTAGTGCTATGTGTAAGTTTTATTTTAAGTCGCAATTGGTTACCTTTGATAAAATGGCAATTAATTTATCTGTGGAGTTGTTCAAATAACTAAAGATTTAGAAAGGGCCCTTCTGATTAAAGTCAGAGGCAAAAAAAAATCGAGTGCTGGCTGCAAGCACCTGCATATATCATGTGGAATCCTGAGAAAGCAACTGATCAATATGCAGGGATTCCCAAAAGTGTGACTCTAACACGCCAGTTGGCAAATGGATGTAGTTTTTATTTTTTTGGCTGTAGATTTTTTTCATTATTTTTAACTCCCTTTTTGTCTAGGTTCTTAAATTTTAAAGGTCTTGGTTCTTTTCTTTCTGCTGATGTATTTGCTCTGTTCTGGAAGCATCCTTCTTTCAAATAAAAGTAGCCTTCAGAATAAATGTAATTTGGAAAACAGAAGATTTCTACATGCTGAAGACCTCTTTAAATCAAAAGTTGTCTTCAATGTCTGCTGTCTTAGTCCTTAAGGTTTATATGAGTCTTATGCTGCTTCTGTAATAAGTCTAGAGAAACGGCTGTTATTCTTACTTCTTCATTATGTGTATTTTCCTGGAGATCTATGAATTTCAGTCATTTTTGAAATAACAGCTACTGGATGGAACCTGACATCTCTAAAGGGGATCGGCTTTATCCATCTCAGTGTGAACTCTAAACTGAAGTATTTTCTGTTGGTTTCTGATTGTGGAAATAAATTTTAAATTGCTTGAGTAAGTCAATGCTTGTTTTAAATGTGGGAAACTTTGTACTCTGGTATTGTCTGTTGCTTTAGTGGTTCGTATTAAGTACTCAGTAATACTGTGTTATTTATTTTTAAGGAAGTGATTATTTCAGGAGAATGTTTTTCTGCTGGCAATATGCTCAGTTGCAGTTTGAAAATGATTGTGCCACCACACTAGATAGAGTTTGTAATGTTAATTGTTGGTTTCCTAAATTAGATTTACTTCTTCCATGAGCAGGTGGTTATATATCAGGAATATTCTGTACTGTGCATGTAAAATGAATTAATTCAACATGAATACAAGTTATGTTACTTAAAATGTCAACACAGAATTAACTACAAATAAGTATGCACTGAAAAATACTGCTTTTACTGTCTTAAAAAATGAAGATCTGTACTCATAGACTTGCTAACATGTAGTTATGACTCTGCTGCGTGTTTGAAAGGTGTCATGGACTATGTGGGGTAGGAGGGAGCAGAGGTGGGTGCTTTTCCAAATAATTTAGAGCTAGGCAGCAGTACATAGAATGAGAAAGGATTGGAGATAAAAATTGTCTTTAAATAAAGACATTTTAAGACATGAAAAGGTCTTTAGAAAAAGACATTTCCCCTTTATTTGCAGCATTTTTATGCACCAGCTGTATTTTATACTGGAATGAATGTAATTTAGACA
Organism: Toxostoma redivivum; assembly: GCA_013397375.1. Lineage (NCBI taxonomy): Eukaryota > Metazoa > Chordata > Aves > Passeriformes > Mimidae > Toxostoma > Toxostoma redivivum. The sequence continues at coordinate 3,229,627 of VXBI01014073.1, read as the reverse complement.
CAAAGGTGTACAGAAGGAAAGTGGCAATTTAAATATCATTACATAGAGGAGCACAGGTAGGAAACCAGGACTCTTAAGTTTTTAAAGGCCAGGTATTGTGTTGCCTTTTATTTTAAGAATGGTAATGGAATTTAATAATCTAAGGAGTATAACAAATTTACTTTGTTCTTTCTCAGATCAGCTGAGAAAGTTAATCTAATTTTTCCATTTTAGCAATGGTTCTTGTTGCTTAGTGCCACTTTCATAACATGCCAACATATCACATTCAACATGTTTTTGGATTGGTGAAACTTTGGCTCCTATTTTCTCCAATATACAGATAAAAAGCCGTGCTGAATTTGTTTTTCCCAGATTAAATGTGAATTTGGCCTGGTACCAGGAGCTGTATCTGTGTGCAGTCTGTCAACAATCAGCAGGTGACCAAAATAGGAACAAATCTTAGCATTTTTAAAGAATTGATTCTGAAAACAGATTTAGACAATTTTTTGTAATCCTAAGTATGTATCATACAGAAACTGAAATACTGTATGTGATTGTAGTAAAAGTAGTGACATACTAGAGCATTAATTACAAATCTGCTGTGCTGTTTTGGGTCCTACACACTTGCTTAAGTTTTGGCTCTAGTTTGGAGTGATTTTTAGGTTGTTGTTTTTTCTTTCTCTTATTTTCTGATCTACTTAAGAAAAAGAAAAAAGCCTGCCTAAATCTAAATAGGTGTCATCACCTTTTAAATTAAAATTTGGAGTACTATTGTAAAGAAATCTGATAAATCTTCTTTCTCACAGGAAGCTGTATGAAGTTTTTGCAGATTGTGAGTATTGTGGGTCACCACTGAAGTGCTGTACTACTGCTACACCTAGAGAAAGGAGATAATGTTCAATTATATGGTTAGAGCAACAAAGCCTTTGGTTTTCACTGGTGTGGGAGAGGCAGAACCAGCATTCATGGAAGAAAAGTGCTTGGTAGCTCTAACTGCAGGATCACACCTGTACTGAGTAACATTTGCAGAGAAGGTTAAGGTGGTTATGCTCTTGTGGGTATTTGATATGAAGATTTCTTGATGATACAGAATCAAACTTGTTAACTAGATCTAAGATAGATGGTTCAGGACAGGAATATCCAAAGAATCCCTGCTGATGGATGTCATGTACTCAGTAGACCTGATAAACAGGTGGACTTCTGCAATACATTGTGTGTTACTTGCTCTAGAAGAAGAAGATGTTCCTCTTCTCGTTATACCTTTGGTTACTGCTGTTATTGCTGCAGCTGTAGGAACTGTAGGTTTTCCTACAGCATATGAAATTTGAAGACGCTGAGATATTGTGACATTCTTCTGATCCATTCTCCAACTTAGTTCAGCTTGTTCGATTGAATTTACCAAGGGGTGATTTATAAGAAAAATTACTCCCAAATACAGCAACTTAGTGTTAAGCAGGATTTAATGAGTTTGGGTGGTGAGTACTGCAGGTGGCCATTGCTCTGGGCTGCCAGCCTGCATCTGGAAAGTGTGAAGAGGTGTGACTAAGAATAGAGTAGTACCTTGTAAATACTTAACAACTGAACTGTGTCCTTCTAGCTGATTATTTTTCATTTTAAACTGCATTCTGTTCCACCTGATTCACAGTATATGAATATGCACATACGTATATTGTGGTTTGTGTGTGTTTATGTGGTTGGGCTTTTCTCTTAAAGGAAGAAGTTTAATTTGTTTCAGTATTATGTTTTGAAATTTAGGTAACCTGAGTGACATCCTAAGAGTACCCCATAGTTAGGAGAAATGTAAATGATGGGTTTGGGAATGGATAACCAAAGGGGGGGAAAAAAGATACTGGGCAATTGATCCTATCTCCCTGTTTCTCAGAGTTTTCAAGTTGAGTGTGTTAAAGCTGTGCTGAGATGTCTGTCCCAAAACACCTTCTCTCATGTAGTGAAGGGTGAGCCTCACCATGTGATTCATATATAAAGATCCCTTTCCAAAATGCTTATGGTAGAAACCCACATGTTGAGTTGATGTTTATGAACACGATATCAAACTTCTAAAGGAAAACATCAGCCCGAAAATATTAGTGCACCTCTTTAACTCTTTGTAGGTGATACAGGCTTTCTAAATATATATATAATACATTCTTTTTTAATCTAATAAATTATTATTACATAAAAATCACTACCGAATTTTGGGACTACCGCAAATGTTCTTTAATGTTGTTTGTCTGAATAACTAAGGAAAATGTGTACAGGTTTGGGGTTTTTTGCTTGTTTGATATTTTTTAATTTTGCATTTTACTCTACTCGTGTTGTTTCCATGCCTAAGTGCCTTTGCATATAAGGACTGGCCCATCTTTAACCATACTTGAAAATGCAGGAACCAGAAAGATCTTGTTTGTAGAGGCTGAGTTTTTGTGGAAGAAAAAGAAATCTAGTAGAGCAGTCAACCTTGTCTGCCTTTTCTGCAAGATTCTTCTCACTTTAAATTACAACTGTTTTTTGAAATTGTTGACATGTCATATTGTGGTGAGGTCTGCAGTCTAAGTTTTTTTTTTTTTTAACATGAGAGCTTTCTGGGAAATAAAGTTGAATCAGGATTATTGTCAAAACATTTTCATTGCAGTTTATAGTAACGAAAGCCTGTTTTATACATTTGAAGTGTAAAAACAATTTTTTGCTGTCCTGTTCTTTTTCTTCAAAATGAAAGAATAGGTGGCATGTTGTTTCTGGTAAGATAAAGTTCTTAGACTTAAATAATTTTGTTTATATTAAAGTTTATCTCCCATTTATCAATTCATCAATAGTTCTCTAGTTGCTGAAATTGTTTTTGGCATAACTTCTTTTGAGCTTGGCTGGCCATGTACCCATGCTGAATCTGTTTTTTAAAAGAAAAAACTTTCTTTCAAATAATAGCAAGTTTTAAAAGAATACTAATTTCTAAATATCTTCTGTAGTGTCTGAAATGAGTTTGTCAGAGTTTTCTAACTGTATATATAAGATTCTGAAAGCAAAAGTTAATGATTATGAACTAATCTATACCACTGATTTGGTATGTTCTGATATGCAGCTGAAAGGAAGTCAATAAAAGAATATGATTCTCCTGGATGTAAAGAAATAATAGATTTGTTACGAGGCATTGCTAGTTTAGATACAGAGTTGTTTGGCCTGTGGTATCATATCTTTGTCTTTGATTTTCTCTACTCTTGGATAATATAAATTAAATCTGATGCTACCCATTCCTAAGGAAGTGGAGAATGGACACGCCACCAGCAGCTCTGGAGCTTTCCTGTGGCCTAGCAGGGGCCAGCTTCTCAGGGGTTTGTACCTAGCTTGAAAGGGCAGCAGAATTTCAAATGTAGGATGTGTGGGACTGCTTTTGCACATTCAGGGTAAATACTGCCACTTCAAAGAAGCAAATTAAATCCTTATCTTTGGCTGCTGTTTGTGAACACTTAGTGAAGATAAAGGCTGTACAGAGTTGGTGTGTTCAACATAGAATCAAATGTAACACTGAGGAAGAAGTGTTTTGATAAGAATAGGGGGAGAGTTTTTTTTATTTGAAACGACGGTTTGAATTCAGTAAATTCTGAAACTGAACTGTTTAGAGAAGTCTGACACTTTATCATTTGTATAGTTTTTAGATCATACGGCGCTTTAATTCTGGCTAAGACTTTTTAGTTGAATGAGGAGAGAGGTCTGTGAAGTTGAGAAAGGAAATGTTTTATAAGAAACAAGACGGAGGAATTAGACCAAGAATTCACTAAAAGTGTGTGAAATGGTGAAACCCACTTGCCAGATTTATATGTTTGACAGACTTTGTAGTTGTCCAAGGTAGCATGAGCTGATCCAGGACCCTTCTTTGGTTCCATCTGCCATACACTAAATGCTTTGCTTTGTTTGCGGGGGGGAAGAGGATCTACACTTTAATTTCCTAGAGGGCCTCAAGAGGAGGCCTTGACCTTTCATAAAGTTCTGTTGGGAGAGGTAGGAAAAGATGGTAGTGCAATTAAAGATGTTTTTTGTTGGTTTTTTTTTGGTTTTGTTTTTTTTTTTTTTGACAATAACTAACTTAAATTTTTTGGCTTTTTTCTGGCATATGCCATGTTCTCTGTTTCTTAGCTGGCAAGAATGGATCATCAGGAGTGGAAAGAGTGGTCATACAAACTTGCCCCATCAGCTAGGGACATATCTGATAGTAGGCTTCTACTCTATTGACTGGAATTAATTCAGATTTAATTTCCTTTGTGAGGACCTCATTACACAAGTGAGGTTCAAGAATTAGGAATCATTTCCTGGCTTTAGGGGCCTGTGTTAAACCTGCACACTAGCCTTGGAAAGTCTGTTCCATTTACATCAGCTTTTCAAGATACTTTTTGGTCCCTTGTTCCTTTATAAAGGCCTTATAATTTCCATCCTAATGTGTCATGGTTCAGGTAAGAGGCTGTGTCCCAACTCTTCTTGAATCCTATTAGTAGAGTGCCTGGGAGAGGGAGAAAAAGAGGTGTTCCTAAGCCTTCTTACACATCATTTGATCTCCAACCTACTTCTAGTGTTTTATTCCCAACAGCTTTACCAAGCTTCATGTACCAGTCTTACAGTTTTTGTTACATTGGTAGTTTTTATTTCCTTTCATTTTAAATGGCACTGGTTTTTGTTGCTAGGTTGGTTTGATTTTGTTCTCTCTATGTGCTTCTTGTGATACAGTTAAAAGTTAGAGCAGGAGCAAGAATTTTAAAGCTTCTTTCTACTTGGTCCTTACTTAGGATGATTTAAATTTTATTTGTAGGCTCTGCTCTGCATTTATGAATTCATGCTTGTAGCGGAGAGGATCAGTGGGGTTTGTAAAGAGACTGATTCTGCAGTTTCAAAATGAAGTAAATGCGCACTCCTGACGAAAAGGATGTTCTGCATCCAACTGCACTTTCCCAGTGCCACCTTGTGCCAACATTAGAGTTTACTTGGCCAGCTAATTGTGAGTTTTCTGCCAAGGTGGGTGTGCAGCTGGATGAGTTTCATGAGTTTACTGTGAGACCACACAAGTGCCAGTGCCTACAAAAGGGGGGTGGCGGAAGCCTGTGCTCAGGTTTGAAGTGAGATGGAGTAATGGCCTGCACAAAGAGGCTGTTCTTAGAAAAAGGGTGGCAAATAATGCTGCTGAGGTATTTTTGTGGGGAAGCAAAGTCTGAATGGGAGCTATTTATAATGCTAATTTGCATATCTAACTTTTATAACATTTTAACAGATGTGTTAACATATCTAATCATCAGGCATATACACTCTTGGTATTTTGATTCGGTTTAAAAGTTGACCATGTTTTTAGTGCGTGGCTGGATTGGATGAACTCCAGAAGTCTCTTCTTACCTGAATTATTCTATCATTTTCCTTTTTGTTTTAAGCTGTCATTTAAAATAGCTTTCAGGCTCCAGTTATGGCTTAGAAATGGTAAGAAGTATTTTCTGCATAAAATACAAATATTTCCTTAAATATTAAGTGTACTAGCAAGAAAAAAAATTATAAAGAGGCTATCTTTAAAGAGGTGTTTTGTTGGAGGTAGTGACAACTTTTAAATCATTCGGATGCATGTCAGCTAAATAGATAGTATTAAAAGTTCTGTGCAGCAAATATTAAAACACAATTTTTCAAATGGAACTCCTGTTATATAAATAGCCTTTGTAAGAGCAACGTTCCCATATAATGAGTCATTGCACAAAGTTTTGTCTGCTGCACCCTGATGTGACTAAAAAATTCTCCTTAAGAGCTGAAAATCTGAAACAGGACTAACGGTTTTCAGCTGAAGCAGTCTGGATTTACGTACCATGAAGTTGTTACTATACTAGAAACATGAAACTAGTTTTACTTGGCTGAAAATAACTGTCATATGATAGACAAGAATTGCATTGTCATTTGGCTGTCCTTATAGCAGCATGGGTCGAGTTTACATTAGTTCTGTTGCAGCACTTCTACCTGAGATATTTATATTTGCAATGTAAAGTGCATAACTTTTGGCATCTGTTTATGTGAAATCTATAGTTGATTCTAGTACGGACTACACTATTGTTTTCATAACCTTTGTTTGCATTCCTTTACTTAGATACTGGCTCAGTGAATTATCCAAGCAGACTGAAATAGTTTCCTCTGAGAAAATTTTGAAAGATGCAACAACAGAATGTAAAATTAAATGTATTGACAATCCATTGTCCCGTATTCTGTCATTGTCAATCCTTAGCGGGAAGGTGGGAAGAAGGTGAATGCCTAAGAATGCAGTGTCTTCCTGTTTCATTTTTAAAAGTAAATGCAGGATATGCTGAAGCACGAAGGTAGCTGTGAAACCTTGATTGCTCTGATTTGAATTGATTATGCAGTGTTATGATCCACAGTTCTGCTCTTAAAGTTTGTAGGTGATTTTTTAAAAATAGCTTACTAAAAAAACAGTGAATTGTGTGGAGGTAAACTTTGTGGGGAGAACTGAAATGTAACTTTACAACTCAGGGAACTCACAGTTTATTTTATATTTAAGCATTATTATTGCTTCTTTGTACTCCATGGTTCTTCATGCCTAATTTCAGATCTGCATAGCTTGATAGAAAAAAAACCCCTGTGTCTGTGCTTTCTCAGATGCCCTTCTTCACATAGCACAGTCTGTAGACTAGTGAATAAGTTTACATCTTCATATCCAAAAGCTCAACAAGAACTTCTGTGGTTTGTTTCTTTTTCTGCAGGGAAGAGTATTAGAAGATATGGTCGGAGCTGTTAGTTTTTGTCCAGACTTACAGGGGAAACTCTCAAGACTTTTTGGTGTCTAGCATGTTTGAGCTCTCTGCACGTTTCAGGCTGACTGCTAATGTAATAAATGTAATGATACTTCAAATGAGGAGATGTCTTCTCTTCATTTGTTAGTATTTCCTAATGCAGTAAGCTTGCTGGTCCAGAATTTTGAAAAATTGTAGTTTGTTTTGAAGCAAGTCTTCCCTCCTCCCCCACACTATTGATTCATCTTGCTAATTGTTGAACTAGAATGCTAAATTTTCTTGTGTGTGGCTAGGAAGTTGTCTTAGTCTAGTAAAAAATTTTATGATGCAGACTAAATTTATATCTTAAAATGTGGTGTTCCTCGCTCAATGACTTTCTCCTAAAATACTTGAACTAGAAAAAGAATGCTTTTCTACCCACCCACCCTCTGCCAGTTAAATATCAAATGGCAGCCAGGAAATGATAAGAGGGTGTTTCACGGGGGGAACAGAAGATCAGTGTTCAGTCATCTGACTTGTATGTGTTAAAAGAATATTCAATAGAGATTGATATATTAGATTAAACTGTAGTAATTTTTTGTTCTCTGTTTGTTCATGCTAATCTTTATATTGATTTGTATTTTAGGGTAGATATTTGGCTTTTGAAAGTGTTTGGGTTTCTTTTTTCTCTTAAGAGTGTGCTAGGTATGAGTAGTGTTGATATGAATGTGCCTAAACTGTCCAAGTTCATTTGATAAAATCACTTATTTCTGTCATGTTCATGTAAGTGTTTATGATGGGAATTAATTTTCTGCTACATTTGGCTATGTATAAAGTTGTTTAAAAAGTTGCATATAATATATACTTGTGTTGTTTTCAGGTCTTAACATAAATGTCTATGTTTGTGTGTTTAATTGTTTGCCAACAATCGTTTTTCAAGTCCTTTGTGTTTTTAAAGTTTTGGAATTATAGCTGACATTTCTTTCCCTTGTGTCCTATCTTGTGTGTATTCAATTGAATAACCAAAATGTTACCAATCTGTTAATTTTGTTACTTTTGATTTACCAAAAGAAAAGCCCTAATGAAGTTTTTTCTTGTTAGTTCATTAAGGTAATCCATTACACACAGAACCAACAGCCTGATTTGGAGATTGCTTAGTTTACAAATAAAGTTTTCATATAAGAATGTGTACTTTAATTTTACTATTTGAGAGATGAGGAATTACAAAAGTGTTCTTTTAAACAGTATTTCAGTGATTTGCTTCCAGTGCACACAGGTTGTTACTGGTTTGCCTGCTGCCTTTGTGCTCAACTCTGGTTTTCTGGCACAGCCTGTGAGGAAGTCTGTACAAATACCATGACAGTAAATCTCACAAAGTTCTTGATCCTCTGTTGGGTCTGGGGAGAGGGACTGCACAGTGGTGTTCTGGATACGATGCGGGAGTGGCAGACAGCTGTAGCTGGTAGCTGGCCGTTCTTGTTTAGCAGTAAGTGTAGACAGGACCGTCGAGGACTAATGGACAATTTCAGATGTTGTTAAAACATTTACCAAAGGAAATGAGCCATAGGAAAACTAGAAGGGATACTGGAAGACAGTCTGTATTGGCTCTAAACTTTCAGCCTCATTCACTTTGAGTGAGTTTGGTATTTGGGATGTAGAATATTTAGCACCTATTTTGTAAAGCTTTGAGTGTAAGAAGTGGAGGTATTTGTGCTTGAAGTGAACTCTGCTAAAGGGATGGAAGCGATTGCAGTTCTAAAGCATTTATCCTTCACTGATTCACATCTCTGTCCTCAGGGAGGAAGCTGATAAGCTGTAGGTTCAATTTATTGGAGAGCAGTAGAATGTATCCACTTGCCAGAGAGAGAAGATTAGTTCATCAGTGTTCCTAAAATTAATGGGTTTTAAGCTCTGACAAATCACTCAGGAATTTCCTTTGCTGTAAAGTTCTGATTCTTGATTCCCATGTAACACATAAGATTCTAGTTTAGTTTTAACATGTAAGAACTTACAAGGTCATTTACTTTCTTGCTGGAGATTTGCAGTGCTTGGGGAAATGGTTTTTCTTTTTGTCAACCCCAGTTGACTTGAGGATTTTAATTTGTTCTAGTTTTCTTTTCCAGCAAAGTTACAAACTCCAGTCCTGCTTTCTGCTACTGTGGTTGTTTGCATTGTCAGCCACGTGGAAATAGCATTCCTTTATGCCATGTTCCAGTGGAGAAGGCAATGTATAAGTACAGCTCTTACATTGTGATCTCCCCCTGAGTAAGTAAAATAGAAAAAATTCTTGACTTGAAGCCGTCCAAATAAGTCAATGACAAGGGATTTGAGATGTCACTATTTTAAAAGAAAGTAACTATATGAGCTTGTGGCAGTTGAAATAAATATGTTAAAAACCTTTTTTCTCCCCAGCATAGTTTACAAGTTAATTTTGGAACCCTGGCTGGAGACCAAATGCCCACTATTGTTATTCTATCACTCCCCTCCTCAGCTGGATGTGAAAAATGCAATAGAAAAGTTTGAGGGTTGAGATGAGGACAGGGAGAGACATCACTCACCAGTAACTAACATGGGCAAACCAGACTGGAATTGGAGAAATCAACTGAGATTTTTACCAGTCAAATCAGTAGGTTAATGAAAAGTAAAAGGAATATAAGAAACACCTTCCCCCTACCCCTCCCTCCTTCCTGAGCTTTGCTTTCTTCCTGATTCACTACCTCCTCCTCCACAGACTGCAGGGGAATCTCAGTTCTGGCACCTGGGGCACCTCTTCCCCTCCTTCTTCACCGACCTTGGTGTCTACAGATTTGTTTTTCTCACATTCTCACTTTTCCCTGGACCGAATTACTTCTGTGCAATATTTTTTTTTTCCTTCTGAAGTAAGTTATCCCGGGGTGCTGCCACTGTTGCTGCTGGGCCTTGTCCAGCAGCAAGTCCATCTTAGAGCTGGCTGGCATTGCCTCTGTTGGGAGCTCTATAGGGAAAGCTTCTGCCAACTTCCCACTGAAGCCAGTCCTGTGGCCCTAATTCTCCACCCGCTCCCAAAACCTTGCCGCACACACCCAATACAGTCTTAAACTGTTCAGTTAAAAGAGATGTCTTTAATGTATTTATTTATAAAGGAAAAGTTTGGCAGCTTAGCATTCACGTCCTAATGATTTCTCAAATACATTGAGCAGTCAGGTTTGTATCAGATAAGACAAATGATATATGGCAACAAGGGTGGTGGACTTGACTTCAGCATCCCTTGATGTTGAAAGGAAATAAAATACTTCTCAGAGCCTAGTTGTACATGGAAAAGACTTTATCAAATTCTTGAAAATACTTTTTTGAGCTGGGAAGATATAGTTGCAAATTAGCTGCTATTTATGCAGAACTCTGAAAATAACTGTGGCATTTTACTCAAGGGGGTTGATTTCATTTTAGCTGTCATCACTGCATTCTTCTAACTCAAGTGATGTCTTTTGCAAGAAAGTTATTACATGTGATTAAAAGCTGAGTACAGATCTAAGACTGCTGAAGATATCTGGTAGCTGTATGGGTCTGGGATTCAGGCCTGGAGCAGCACAATAAACAGTAAAACCTGTAAGAGAATCTATTGCCAGTTAGCATACATAGTCACATTTCCTGTAGCAAACTGAAATTTAGATACCAGACTTGGGCATCTCATTCCAGAGATGAAGGTCTCTCCCTGGCACCTGCCTTTGGTGAATGGGAAGGGGTGAGCAGAACTCTTTGCAGGAAGTCCCTTTTCTCTGTATAATAACCTACAGTAATGAGGTCATAACTATGCTGCTACTTTTTACATGCTTAAATTTATCAAGGAATAATTTGGGCCACAGCTGTTAATTTTAATTAATACATGTAGTAAATATTCTGTGGTAGAACTTCTAAAAAAATTACTAGCATCTGTTATAAAATCTGCTGAGAGTTTCAGAGCTGACAGTGACTTGGCTGCCTATATTATTCCCTGCATGGGCACAAAGATTAGCCTCTCCAAGAGAAATTCAGCTTAAGGAGGCTCTGCATGGGAGCAGTCAAATAAATTGGCATTGCCATGGGCAAGATTTCTTGGAGCTTGGTTTTAGACAACTGACTTACTAGGTGGTTCTTAGCAATCTAGGCAGTTGTCTTAGAATTGGCAGAAAAGAAATTTCATTTTATTTATAGAATTATAACTAAGTTTGGTTTTGGGCACTGGGTGTTTTGTTTAGAGCTAGATCTAGAATCTGCTGAACTTAATTTAAACATATAGGTACAAATTAGTTGGAGTTTATTTTTATAGTCATTATACAGGTCTCCAGAGGACTGTATTTGATTATAAGAAAATTTTCAAGATATCAGATAGATCTCTCCAGAGGCCTTTATTTCTCTTTTATTGATGATAAAGCAGGTGTAGAGTGACTTGTTTATTTTTGGACATATAAAAGACAGAATTTTGAGGATTAGAGAAAAGTAATTCATCAGTTGCAATTGCCTACTGATTAACAATATTTGAATCTTAAAAACTGAAAATCTTTGAAATTGCTGTGAAACTTTGTGTAGGTAAAAGGGGTTGCTGAGATGTAAAAAGTTTCTTTCATCTTTCCTTTGTCATAAACTACCATCAAGATCTAGTGGGTATGATCTGATTATCACAGTTCCAGCTATGGACTGTACAAATACACAAAGTGGGAAAGTAGATGCAGATTAAAATGCAGAAATGGTGAGCTTAAGTATCAGTTATAAACTGATGTGTAATGTTATGATTAATTGTAGGCAGTGTCTCTATAATGTGACACTGCCTACTGCTGTCATTAATTAAAATGATAGTGATTTATGATGGCTATTTTTGCTGCTAAGTGGCGAAGTGAAAGAACATAGTGTGTTTGTAATAGTTGAGCTAGGGTTGAAGAATATTCAAGAGATCCCCAAATGCTTGGGTCATCTTCAACATGGATGATAATCAGTTACAGGAGAGGTGACAGTTCTGTGTTGCATTTTTAAGAGGGATAGTGTATCCAGCTCCTCTCTTTTCACTTTTGCTACCTCTCCATCCTGTCTATCAAACACTCAACAACTCTAAGGCAGGAACATTCCTCCTCTGAGGCCAAGAAGATGTTGAATCTCAATCACTCAGCTGCTTTCTAGTCATTGTTTGAAGGGCAGAAAGTTCAGGTGTGGGTAAAACATCTTCATGCAAGTGGTGCTGAAGATAAGTAATGGCTGTGTATAGAAGCAAGGTTATGTCATTCAGGTCAGCACTGCACACTTGATTGGCCATTCTAGAGGTGAGCTGATGGTATTACTGAAAATCTTTGGTATGGACTCAAGATAGTAGTTTGTCCACAGTCTCTGCTTCCACTGAAGGGCTGGTTTTGTAAGTGCTTCTGTGAAAACTAGAGTATATTCTCTCAAAAAACACAGGAACTCCTCTCCAAACATATGCAAATAAAATTAGAAGCAGAGAAATTGAAATGGAATATCATTTAAGGCATATATGGCTAAATGTTAAACTTCCCAAAACACAAGACAAAGCAGATTCTTTAGTTTCCAGTATTGTTTTAAAAAGAGCTTAATTTAGAAAGAGGATTTACATATTTTAGAATTTATGATCACTTATTTTGCTTACTTTTTTAAAATGGAAATTTAACAGAGTCTGAAGAATGTTTTGATACAGAGCATTGCAAGACAGCTATTTCAAAAGACTCAGTGATGGTTTGCAGTCATGACATGAGAGAAAGTGTCTGTGTCTGCAGGAAGCAGGAGTCTTAGGAGATGTTTCCTGGAAGCAGGGCCTCGGAGGAGTTTTGGTAGGGTGAAGGGGAGCATTGCAAACTGACTGGACTTTTAATTTCTGTTTAGTATTTTGTATTTTTGTGTTTATTACTGATGTCTTAAAAGACATCAACATCTTGAAACCTCATCACTATTTTTCTTTCCCCGAAAGATGAAATGTTGGTTTTAAACTCCAGATTTCCTACATATTAGCATGATTTATTTTTCCTTGGCTTTGTTGAGTTGTAAAAACTTGTGTGGTGGGACAAGTGACTGAACAAATGTTTCTGTGTACACAAGTCAAAGGATCAACAGGACTGTCAAATATCCAGATGTGTTTTAACTAAAATATTAGAACATGTAATACTGTGTTGTTGGGAAAAAGGTACATGCCAACCTTGGGTGCTCATTTACTCGTTTGCTGCAATTCCACTTGAGGGGCTTCATCTTCCTTTTTGCTATGTATGGACTTCAATATGTTGCAGACTGTGATGTGTCTGCGAGGCAGTGTCCATCTGTTTGTGGATGAACATAAATCTCCTAGTGCTGTGGATGGTGTATTTTGCTATTAAATTCACTTTCTGATGAAAATTACAGTACAGTTCTAGAGAAACACTGTAAGCCCAGGAGATCTGCAATTTGCTGGATGTTCCAGTGTGCAAATGCTGCATGTGCCAACCCAGTAACATAAGCACATGAATTTTCCTTAGAGGATGCAGTTTCTGCAGAAGGACAGGCTGCTACTGGTTTGATTTAAGTACACTTACTCTGCTTTTTCTAAAATAGCTTCCTGGATAAGAGGTGCTAAGCTCAGTCATGGGATAGATACTATAGCTGGAAGATAGGCTGTCCAAATGTGATTTGTGTGAATACAGGAATTAAAAGCTGAGGGTGCAAATTTAAAAATCTTTTTATGTTCTTTTAAAATCTTTTCAATAAATAATGAAAGTACTTTTTCTGTTTCAAAACAAAGTGATATTACTAGGTGGGGATTTTTGTTTACATTTTCTGTCATTTTTGAGGACTTTTTTTCCTCTAAAGTATCTTTTGCTAACATACAGAGTCAAAATAGTAAGACTGATATTTAAGGATGAAGATAATAGTTAATTTAGCTGGGGAGGCAGTCTGGGTTTTCATTCCACCTTGCAACTCAAATGTTATGAGGTAGCATTCCTAAGTTTAGAAACTTGATTTAGCAGGGAGTGCTTTCAGTGTTTTTCCTTAGCAACCCAGCCTACCAAAACACACCAGAGCTGCCCTTCCTGCTCTGTACTGAGGAACAGTAGCAAACTCTCCATGGTTTTAAGGTGGAGTTTATAAACAAAAATAGGATAATGAGTCCTGCAATTGTAGGGGATTGGAATTCAGTGGTCAGAGTGTTTTCCAATTACGTATTTCGTTGGTCTTGCATTTTCAGTATGATCCTGTATGAGGTTAAGGGCTGCACTTAAACTCTAGAGCATCATTTTAGTTTTAAGTAAACTTACCTGAAGAGTATTCATGAAATGGAATTGCTTGTGGGATTTTTTTGCTTTTTTTCTTTTGTAGGGGCTGAGCTTGCCTCAAGATAGAGGGGGTGCAGGAGGATGCCAGCAGCTGCTGAGGGCTACAGCCATCCTTAGCAGAAGCTGAGAGGGCATTCAGGGAAGGACAACTCCTTAGTACTGTTTTAGTTTTGCTTTTTCCTTGGACATCACTTCTGATAGCAGGGTTAGCTGGACCTTTGATCTTGCTTAGTGCAGAAGTTGCTATGTTATGTGTTGCCAGTGAAATGTGTGACATACTTTGCATATCTTTTTCTAACAAGTAACACTGTTTTGTATTCGGTGCTGATACACAGCCCATGGAGGGGTACAGAATTTTTCTAGAGAAAAGAGAGAGCAAATCTTATAAACCTTAACAATTTTAGTGTCTACCTAATTATTAGAAATACTGAGCTTTGTATATGAACCTGGTATAAGAATTTGGTTAAATGACTGAATGAAAGGACCAGGAGGAGTTACACTTGTCAGCTTGTCATCCCATACCTGATGCTGTCAGGTTAACTGGGGCTTTCCTCCCCACCCTTTGTCGCTATTGGCTGAGACCCCATTGTGGCTCTTTTTGCTTTCACTTCATTAGAATGCTCTGCTTTCTGTTACTTTGTCAGTGCATAGTTTCAGAGGGGGCTAATCACTGTTTATTTACAGATTCCACAAAACTTCTAGACTGTTGGTCTGCATTCTTTATACTCTCTGAATGTTGCGTGGTGAGTTTCTAGTGTTTCGACTAGAGATGAAATGGGGATTTAAAAATGCCTGTTATGTCTTGCATAATTTCTGATTATATTTCAAAAATGTTTTAATATTAAGAATAAGCTCTGGCTGGATAGTACTGGATGCAGTGTAGTATACTGAAGGTAAACACCTTTGCTGGTGTTGGGTCAGAGTCAGTAAAAACAAGCATTAAGTTTTAGCTACTGAGTGTATTCTGCAGACTTGTTTGACTTCTTAGGATGCAGGTTAACGTAGCTTGAATTCTTAAGTCATGATGCTGCATTTTTTTGGATGCCACCAAAAAAATAAAAGTCCAAGTTCTGCATTTTGTTCTCTTGTATTTTCAAACAGAAATTTGCTGTTTGCTCATTCCTAGCTAGTGCAAAGTGAATACTACTTGTCATAGTTCACACAGATTTGTTTCAGATGTTTTGTTAATTATAGATAATATTAAAAAAAAAAGGTTGGATTTCAGTACATGGAGATGTTTCAGGTTAAAGACAGAAAAAATTTAATCTACCTGAGAAAGAGGAGTCTTGCAGAAGCTGATCATTGCTTCTCAGCACTTGCCTTTTCTGAAAGCTGTTACCCATTTTAACACCTGCATGGTTCCCTTAAAGAGGTGAGCTGTGTAATCTAGTGAGTGCTAAAGGAATGAGCTCTCCCTGCTGCAGGAACCTCAGTGAATCAGAGCTGACTGTGGGGTAGGGAAGCAGGCAGCGGGTCAGTGGAGTAAAAGGCGAAGAAACTTTCAATGTTTTATTGTAGACACCAGCAGCAAGAGTGGCTGACAATTTGGTGCAGAGCCCAGCACTTCTTTTCACAGCTGTAGACAGTTCAAAGGATAGTAAGTTGTGCTTGTGACACTGGTTGTATAAGCTGTTTGAAAGCTAATGTTTAGCAGTCCAGAGAGGAAAATTTGTCTTCTGTTGACTGTCAAGAGAATAAGACACTCTGGCATGCAGTGGGGTGGGAACATGCCTGGATTCTCATGGGAACTGAAAAGGAATTTGTTATAGAGAGTTGAAAATACAAAAGAGGTCATGTTTTTGAAATGTGACAAATTGAAAATATCATGCTAATGCTTTTATAATTTTATTTTAAAAACCAAAACCTGGAATTTCAAGGTATTAAGACTTCATTTGAAGAAGAAGAAGAAATTAAATTACTCCTGGGAATAAAAGGGTAAAGTCAATAACGTCAATGAAAGAGTACTGTGCAAGATTTTTTAAGTGGTAAAATTTGGTGGGTCCTGAGAGCTATGGTTCATCTTGTGCCTTTTAGCAGTTTAAACATTTAAATTCTGGGTCTTTGCTTTCAGTAGTTGCAATGGTCATGGGAATTTGGAGATGTGCTAATGCGGGCTGTCATTAAATGTTTATTTTGTAAACCTTGGTTGCACTACTTCTCTGTAACGTGGTGTGAGAGCAAGTCTTCAGTCACTATAAATCCAGTTTTTGATATTTTGCTTGTATAGAGTCTTATGTTATTTTTTTTTTTAACTGTGCTTGTTCTGACCCTGTGTTGGACATCAGCATTTATAAAATACAATTGTTACTGCTGTCAATGTAAACCCCCTGTAGAGGTGAGGTTGGAAAAGGGCATCCTGTTGTCCTGAGAGTTCATGTTGAGTTCTGGTCTTCTGAATGAGGAAGTGGTACAAAAACACCGTTGTAAATGTGGATAGTAAACAGTCAAAATGTTAAACCTAAATTCTTGTGTTTCCTCACTTTAAGAGGGGCTCAACAGGTGTGCTAGGTGTGAAAAATGTCTCTTCCTGTGTCAGGATATCAGTCTTCTGTCAGAGCTTCTGGATGTCAGTCACTCAGAAGTGGAAACCATTAATAGGTTCCTGCAACCTAATGCCCCCATATGCTTTCTGCTTCTTTATTATTATTTTTACTGTCTTGTCTCACTCTAAACTAAGCACTGAAAACTTGTCTTTGTCCTTTCTGAGATAGAAAGTGAAAAAAAAATGTGAACATGGCAATCCAGGAAAAACTACAAGATATTAAACTGCAGTGAAAATAAAGCAGTTTGGCTACAGAGTTGATGTCATCTTTATATTGAAAACCTGAGTTATATATTGCTAATGTACAAGTACTTGAAGATAATTATGAAATTAGGCTGTGCTAGAAGATGAGTCTGTGGTAGGGGACTAAAAACTTCAAGCTTTCTGTTCAGAAAGAAGTAACAGTTGAGCAAGCAAACCCATGTGGTTCCTTCTGGCAGACATCCTGTTCTGTGTTTAGGGTTGATTTTGCACCCAGATACCAAAGAAAACCATGCAAGTGTACTTCACGTATTTGGAAGGAAACTCTAACCTTTACTGGTAGAGAAAGGGATTTTTGTTTCATGTTATTTGTCATGTGATTAAGCCTAGATGCTTCTAAAATGTAATGATGATTGGTTTTTAATTTCTAGGCTGAGCCTCCTTCCTCCAGTTGAGGCTACAGAGGCTGAGTTTCAGGGTAGAAGCAGGATTTCCCAGTTCCCTTACTACTGTTCTGTCATTCTTCCAGAGCAGCTGCTTATAATGCATATCCCAGAGGATTTTGTTAGAGCAAGCTGCTGCTATGTAGGAGGTCTCTGGGTAACTTTCTTTTGTGGTATGCTTGCTCCATCTCTGCAAAAATAGCAGCACTTAGGCAAATTTTTCCTAGTTTTGGTATTGGTGAGTTAAATTGCTGAAAAGCAATGCAGCTTTTGACAAGTCACACTGCCACTGTGGGTGAAGCATATTTAATAGATGCTGAAGTGAAAGATGTGCATGAAAAAAATGATACTGCTGTGCTTTGAAATGGCTCAGCATCCTTCACTTTTGAATTGAAGGATTTAGTTCTGGGCTGCTTTTTCAGTCATATCAGAGCTCTGGAGCCTCTTTTTAGGCAGGGTATATCTTTTGCAAATACAGTATTTTTTGCATTGCCAAAGACATTGTTTGCCATAGAAATTGGGGAGAATATCTGGGTGAGAATATTCTGGTGGTGTTGTGGGGCTGCATAAAGATGAATTCTGAATCCTCAGCTGCCAAAACGATAAGCTGATCAGGCTTTAGCTGGGATACTAGCAAAAATTGGAAGATTGTTAATTTTCTAAATGCTGTTCCAATGAATTCTGCAATGAGAAGGAAGACAGAGGAACAACTCTCAATTACAGTCCTGTATCTGTAATTAATATATATTTTAACAAATAGTCTTAGCAAAGTAACATGTTTGTATTACTTAAATGAGAAATACAGATACATTTCTGGTTACTGGAAAAATGTAAAAAATGCATTTTATAGTTTGAATTAATGATATGCTTTAATTTTAGCACAGCAGAAAGGTTGGATATGGGATCCCTATATCCCATATGGATATGGGTGAAGTTCAGGCTCTAGTGAGGTTCAAAGGGTGTGTGTATGTGCAGTATTGGCTCTTGACAGCATTTTAGGAAGGCCTGGTTTATGCTAGTTTAGCCTGACTTTACAAGACACAGCCTATGTGCTGTTTTCCTTGTCTCACAGCTATAGTACTTATGAGTATATATTAGGAAATAATGTCCTTCAGGCCATACCAGGATGCTGAAATGTCCTATGTATGTGAACTGCTGTTTATTCCAGGTTACACTTTTCTTTAGACCTTTTAAAAAGAGAAGAGGAACAGAGGTAACAGAAGGTTGCAAGGAAATTAAACTTTCTATAGCTTATAAAGAATGTCAGTGTTATTACTTGAGGTGTATGAATTCTATTGTAGTAGCTTTCCTGTGTTAGTTGAACCCTGGAGGTGTTGAAAAGCTGTTTCAATTTCTCCAAGCACCAGCTTGTTTTAACTGCTGTGTTGTTGAAATTACTTTCCACCCTAATGCTCACAGTGACTGAAGCAGATAGCTCAGGATGGTGGGGAATACAGAGCTCACCCTGGAAAACTCGTGCTGAACAACTGCCTGTAATTTGTTGTGGCACCTCATAGGACTTGAACTGATAGAGGCAGCTCACGTGGGGATGACAGTTTGTGCTGGTAGAGTGTTTCGGGAACATTTGGTGGGGTACCAAGTATGTGTTTCTAAAGCCACTCTTGTCTTATAGGTGCAAATCTGACTCAAAGGGTGTGTAATTGCTTCTTTCATAAAGGTTTATTTTGTTTTCCAGTGTGTTGTCCAAGCACTTAAATGGCTTATGTTCCAGTTTATAAATAAATACAATACTTAATCTTGCTTGGTATTACAGCTGTTTCTTTCATTTAAGTGTATTTCCACTTTTTCCAATGCTTTTGTTTTACTCTGATTATAGAGCCATGGCAAAATTCTAGGGCCCTTCCCCAACTCCTTTATCTCTGTATTTTACTCTCTATGTGTGTACTCTGTGTGAAGGGGGGTAGCTTGATTTTTTTTTTTTCTAATTCTCTGGTGTTTTATTTTTGAAGACTTTTGTTTGTTTGTTTGTTTATAGGCAATTATTGTCAAAACCTGTTCTGTTTACTTTATAACACTTTTAGGTTTTGATACTGATTCATATGGGTCTTTTTATCTGTTATTCTGTGAAGTACCCTATGGACATGAATAGTGTGTTTGACAAAACTGATTTTCTATGTTCAGTCTGCTTCTGGACCTTCCAGATGTTTCTGTTGAAAGATGTGTGCACGTGCAGCTCATCTGTGATGGTTCTCGGGGAAACTGTTTCAAGAGTCCTGGCTTAATTCTCATACTGCAAACACACCGCATATGTAGTCCTGAGCATGAATTTTGCTGTGCAAAGGCTAATCATTTTAATATATTTAAAACTACAAACACAAAATCCATCCCAAGGCATGCTAAACAGAAACTGAATCAGATTACCAGAAGTAATGGAAATAGCGGTTGATTGTTATTTTAGTAGCAAGGCCCTGCAGGATTTTTAAGGAACACCCTCACTTATTAGCATTTAACCTTTTCTTTCAGAAATACTAAATCCTGCAGTTCTGCAACAGTAAATATTTTGTGGTATTTTCTTGTTATTCAGAAGAGGAGAGAGCCAGGGTATTTCTGGTATTGATAGAATTTAGGAAAGTTTCTTAGTTAACCCTGGAGGTGAATTACTGAAGTGACAGAGGCTGTCTGCTCACAGCCCCCCTTCTTTAGCTCCTGTCAAAAAGGAGTGGTTGTCCCTTCAGTCTGTGTTTGAGGAGAAGCCTCTACAGGTTGTGTCAAACAGCAGAAGACTCTGGGTCAGTTTCTCTGTGGAAAGGAACAAACAGTTCTCTTATTGCTGCTCCTTGTTGCTTCAGAGTGAGAGGGGATTGCTGGCTGGAATACATGGGATTAAGCTATTAGCCCTGCTCAGCTCTGTTTTAACTAAAATGTCCTTAGGCCAGCCTGCTTTACCAACTGGAAAACACTGGAGTGAATAGCTGTTAAATTGAGCTTGAATATCACTATATGACATGATTTGTTCTATCCATGCTGAGCTGCTTCTTTTAGTAGCTTTCTCTGGCCTTTTTGAGTTACAAGTGCAGTGAGTTTAGACAAACTGTCAGCTATAATTCAAAGGGTAATTTAATTTTAGTGTATTTTGGGTTTTTGCCACACCACAGGCTTTAGGCTTAATGGTTAAGTAACTGCTTATGCTGTACATTCAGAAGGTTTTAGAGCACCTAATTTGGGCTTCTGTCCTGAATTTCCTTCTGTGGTATGGTCTCCCTATCCACTGATTATGCATGAAGAGACTGAACGCTTACTGTGATACCCTTATACATTTTTACATTTCTACTAGACAATAGATAGAGAGGAGTATTTTTATATATGATTTTAGCTTTCCAAAATGAGCAGAAGGGATCCGTATCTAATAGAAGAGATATTTGTGAAATAGCTGGAAAACTGCTCAAGAATACTTTGCTGCATTGTAACTATATGAAGAAACTTGATTATATTGTGTGACCTTAAAGTGACTGGTATAGTTTCTTTAAGATTTACATCTGGAGCAACAAATTGTCAATGCAAATGGAAAGAACTAAGCATAAGTTAAGTAATGCTGACTCAGATAAGTATCTGTTAAACGTAGCTATGATAATGCATTATTTTTAATGTAAAATATTCTGAGTTGAAAGTAACTCATCAGGATTGTTGAGTCCAACTCCTGGCCCTGTGTAGGATGCCGCAAGAATCACACCATGTGCCTGAGAGCATTGGAATTCTTACCTTTACTCTTTGAATGTAAAACGTAAGAAACCCAGAATTTTGGGGGGTTTTGTTTGGGGCTTTTTATTTGTTGCTGTTCTTTTTTTTTTTTTTTTTTTTAATTTTAATTTAATCTACTTTTATTGCTTCCATTTCTTCTATTGCTGTAATACACAATTCATGAGGAAGTGGTTGGTTTCTAGCAAATGAATTTTACAGTTTTTGGAGTGCTCTGGTCGATAACTGTAGTTTTGTACTTCCAGTGTAGGTGCTCCATTTTTTTGTTTGAGTTATGTAGATGATAGTTAGGGCCTATGTGTTAATCATAATGTGTTAATTATAATAATCAAATAAATGTTAAATTTGACAAGAGTTGTTTGCTAAATACTTTTAAGGATGGAGAAAGCTTTCAAAGATAATTTTTAAAAGAAAAATGTTTTACAGTGAGGGGATCAGTGAATAGTAGCAGCGATTATGCAATTTGTATTTTAAAGCAGATTATTAGTACCTATGACTTGTGTTGAGAGCAATTCAACATTACCTATAGAAGGGTGTTGTCATGTCTTTCCTTTTGAATTTCTTGTCAGTGCTTGCTTTTAGTGACATTTATGTAGATAAGTGAATCTTCCTTTATCTGAATGAAGAATTATATTGCAGGCATTAATGTTATTATATGCACTTTGGACCTCATTTCATGTTATTTGCTGATTGCTATTTGACTTCAAAGTGTCCCACCAATCCTTAGTCCATGGCATTTGAGTGTAAAAGTTATTATTCTGTGTCTAGCCTTGTTTCCTTGGAAAGATGCAGATTGCAGTCTGGCCAGAAAACTGAGTCAATGTAGTCAATATGAAGAGTGTACTTAGAGAATTTGAAAAATGAAATAATTGTGGGTAAGAAATGTTTCTACTGTTGTTACTATTATTAAGTGGTTTTCTTTTGTCCGTCTTTTCTTTTATTGTCTTCCAGGACAGAATAAGGAACTGCATTCTTTGGGTTCTTTCTGGTATTTTATTGATCATTACAAAAAATACTGTGTCTGAATTGAGTTTTTCAAAGTGCAGGATCAGAAATAGAAAGTAAATGTGAAAGTTGTTTAGAGCTAAGCACAAGCAGTTGTGTGAGAAAACCAAATAGTGTCTTCTTAATGTGCGTCTTTGAGCACTTCCAAGTATTTTGCAAGAATAATAGAACTTGCCTGGAACATGTATTACGATGTTTTTGGTGTTGAACATGGCCATTAGGGCACTTCTTGCAACAGTTCTCTCTTGTTATACTTTGAATAATAAATTGCTACACGGAGTGGTTGAAATGACACTACTTGCCAAACCTGCATGAGCAATTTACTAACAGAAGCCAAGAGGAAAATGCGTTTAGATGTTAACTCTCTTAGCTAAAATCTTGACTTCTGTCTCTTTCTGTCATTCTTGTATAAAAATCTATTGACAAGCATTAACAGATTTTGCCTATCAGTTAGTCTGATTCTTGCTTCTGGCCATAAAAATGTTTGTGCAGTTGCTTCAATGTTCTTGTGTCAGTCCTGGCTGATCCAGTGTACCAACTTCCATCCCTCACGCTTTGTCCTGTTGTCTGTGCATAAGATTGTATTTGAAGTCAAAAACTCTTAAAGAAAAACATAATTTTGTCACTAGTATTGCGGTCTCATATAGCAGGCATAAAATATATGGGATTAGTAGACGGATAAGTATTTTATTCTTTGTTTTCAGACAACCTGGGTTTGGAGCATCTAAAGATTAAGCAAAGCCCAGCTTTTGATTCAAGGTTGGCTTGACTGAAAATTTCAGTCTTGAAAATGTAAGGTTCTCTGCTCTCTGTTTTGAGTGTCAGAATAGGTACCAAACTGAACTATATTAAAACTGGAGTGAGCAAGCAGAAAAGCAAGAATGGAAAAGGGATGAGAAACAGGAATGGAAGATATTGTATTATTTGTTTCCTATTATCACATGCAACTGCAGGAGTAAACTAGGCTTACATTGAGGAGCTGGCTTAATACCAACTCAAGTAACTGTAGGAGCATGATAGGTGAGGCACACTAAAGGACAAGTAATTTTTAAATCTGTAGAAAAATTAAGAGCTGTGTGCTGTTAAGCAAGGTCTTAATAAAGACTGTACAGTAGACAAAATCAAAAATTAATAAACTAGCATATATGGGTAGATTTGAGTATCTGTGGCCTCTTTGTTTCCCAACCTATCTCAGCTGTTTCTGCATAATTTGGGACTGAACATGAAGAGTCCTTGATAGGTGCAAAAGAGATCCTTCCTCTTGTCCTCATTCCACAGAGGTATACTGGATGTCAGCCATGTGCATGGGGCAGGGAATGTGGCCTGTGCCTTCAGAAGTTTATACTCTGAATCTGGGAAGTTGGATCACCCTTTGGAGGAAGGTGAATTTCATCTGGGCTGAGGTTATATTTAGAGCAGGAAGCCTCTATCAAGTCTAGTGTGTCTCTTCTGTTGAATGTCAACTGGATACTTGTACAGAAGACTAAAAATGAATTGTGAACATGACAACTGTTGTATCTTGCATTACTCACAGCAGACAGGTTTGCTTTTGGTATTTCCATGAATTTTCTTTTCCTTTCCTCATCTGTGTGTTTAATTTGTTGTTTCTGTTTATTTTGTTGCTGTTCATTGCAATGGCTGTAGAATCATAGAATTTAGGAAAAGACCTCTAAGATAATAAAGTCCAACTATTAATCTGACACTGCCAATCCACCACTAAAGTATGTCCCTTAATGCCACAGCTGCAAGGTTTTTAAAATACATCCAGCTCTGGTGACTCTACCACTTCCTTAGGCAGCCTGTTCAATGCTTAACAACTCTTTCCATGAAAAAAATTTTCTTATATTTATTCTCAACCTCCCTGGTGCAGCTTGAGGCTATTCCCTCTTATCCTCTCTCTTTTTCATATGGTAGAAGAGAGTGACTCTCACCTGGCTACAGCCTTCTTTCAGGTAATTGTAGGGAGCCATAAGGTCTCCTGAGTTTCCTTTTCTCCAGGCTAAACAACCCCAGCTCCATCAAGTGCTCCAGACCCTTTTCCAGCTCCACTGCCCTTCTCTGGACACACTCCAGCACCTCAATATCCTTCTTGTATTGGGGGGCCCAAAACTGGCCTCAGGATTCCAGGTGCAGCCTCACCAGTGCCCAGTACAGGGGGACAATCCCTGCCCTGGTCCTGCTGGCCACACCATTTCTGATCCAAGGCAGGATGTCACTGGCCTTCCTGGCCACACCTGGCTCATGTTCAGCTGCTGTTGACCAGCACTCCCAGGTCCTTTTCTGCAGGGCCACTTTCCAGCCACTCTGTCCCCAGCCTGTAGCACTGCCTGGGGTTGTTGTGTCCCAGGTTCAGTAGCCAGCACTTGGCCTTGTTGAACCTCACATCACTGGCCTTGGTCCATCAGTCCAGCCTGTCCAGATCCCTCTGCAGACCCTTCCTGCCCTCTAGCACATCAACACTCCCACCCAACTTGGTGTCACCTGCAAGTGGACTGAGGGTGCTGTCAATCCCTTCATACAGATCACTGATAATGATAGCAAACAGGAGTGTCCCCAGCACAGCCCCGGGGAGCTCATTTGTGACTTGTTACATGGATGTAACTCCATTCCCCACCACTCTCTGGGCTTGGCCAGTTTTTTTACCCAGCTATTTGTAAACTGGTCCAAGCCATGAGCGGCCAGTTTCTGCAGGAGAATGCTGTGGGAAAACAACACAGTGACAGCCTTTCCCTTGTCCACCAAGTTGGTCACACTCTCAGCTCCATGACCTTTGCTGGCACCAAGGTCAGAGTGACAGGCCTGTAGTTCCCCAGGCCTTTGTGGGTTGGGTGGGGATACATTTGCTGCCCTCCAGGCCTTGGGACCTCCCCAGTTAGCCAGGGCTGCTGGTAAATGATGGGGAAGTGGCTCCGTGAGCACTTCTGCCAGCTGCCCCAGTACCATTGGGTGGATCCCTTCCAGCCACAGACACTTGTGCTTGTCTAAGGGGTGTGGCAGGCTGCTGATCATTTCCTCTTGGATTACCTTGGTTCCCCTACGAGCTCTGCAGCTCTCACCTTCTGAAACTGAGCATCACTGATTGCTCTTCTAAGCAAATCAGAATGAAACATGTTGATCCAACATCCTCCACAAGTCATTACTGAGAATTGGCACTTCTTCTGTTTGCAGATTCAGAAGGCAAATATTTTAAAGGAAAGATCAAAATGTTATTTATTAATGTCGAGGTTAACTGTTCATTCTTTCTGTTCCTTTAACTTTTTGACCATTGGGAGCAACTTGAGAACCCTGCAAGACAAAAACTGAGTGTAAGCTCTGTTCAGCTCTAAGTTCATGTACATACTTGTAACTGCTTGTGTTGCAAAATTAAAAAACAAATTAAGTATTTTTTGTTTTAAAAAAGCAGACACCACCCCAACCTTCCGAGTACAGAGTTCTGACATTCTACCCACCATAATTTTCTAGGAAATTCATTGTAAATAAATAAAATAGCATGGCTCCCAAATCTTTCCATCTTTTATTAATAATAATATTCTTTAACTTATTTAGTAAAATAAATTATGTTGAATGTTTTTTCTCACAGTCAAACAGATCACTGGACATTTTTGCATCACTTGTAATGCTTTTGAGAGATATGTGATATACTTGCTGAGAGCCTTTCTTGACAGTGTAAGACAGCAGCATCTGTAATTCTTCAAGAATGTGTAGAAACATAGGGCTTAGCTTTGTTATTGACCTGGGATAGTTGAAAAAGAAACAGTCTGGAGAGATAACTGTGACACTGCTGATTATGCTGCTGGGGGGAAGCATAGCAAAAGCTGTATAGAAAAAAATTGGGGGTTTAGATGAGATTAAGGACTGCTCCGAGGGTAGATAGAGTATATGAAGAATATGTTTGTGCTGCTTGTTAATGCAAGAAGTGAATAAAAACTAAAAAAAGTAATTAATGGGGCTTGCTGTCAGATTCATCTTGTTGAAAATACAGTTGAAAGAGTAGGTCTTTCACTGACTGTTCACATCTGGGATATGCATAATAAAAATAACTGCTGTTGAAGCCAGTGGTGCAATCTGTTATGCTGTGAAGAGATTAAGACTTTGCAATTCAGTTAAGTAGAGACACTACTTCATGAAAGTCACTATATGTAGGTCACGGTTTTTTAGTGTGTTCAAAGGCTCTTTGTGTTTGGGAAGTGTGATCTGCATCTTGTTCTACAGCCTGTGAGTTTCTAAAGAAATTCTTATTAGGTCTGCTTCTTCAGGTGGTGATTTTTGGTTGGGTTTTTTTTGTGTGCACGTGTTTGTAAAAGGTAAAGCTACTAACTGTGCTCTCCTTCTATGTTTGGAAAACTGTGTCTGTTCTTCCAGCATTTAATTGATGTTTTCCTATTGCCTTGGATACTTTCTGCCCTGGGTATAAACTGTCACGCTGTCTCTGACTGATTTCTGTGGTTTTTTAAGAAAAGAAATCACTAGAAATGTCTTTCAAAGGGCTTTTGGCCGAACTTAAATCCATATTCCTGAGCTTCAACTTCACTGATTAAATATTTATAGCTATGATTTATTGACATTGGGAAAGCTTTGGCATGAATGAAAGGAAGTAGAAATGCAGT
Source organism: Toxostoma redivivum (assembly GCA_013397375.1). Classification (NCBI taxonomy): domain Eukaryota; kingdom Metazoa; phylum Chordata; class Aves; order Passeriformes; family Mimidae; genus Toxostoma; species Toxostoma redivivum. The sequence continues at coordinate 3,203,137 of VXBI01014073.1, read as the reverse complement.
GGGGACTCTGGCAGTCATGTGTGTTGTGTTAATATTGGTTGACACAGGCTGTGTTGGTTGTGCTTGTTTTTTAATTTCTCCATGGTGTTACAGCAATACTTTATTCCAGGTGCTACTATTAGAAACAAGTCCAAGCATATTTTTGTGTAGTTCAGAAATGAGTTTGTATTTTAATTTGCTTGTATTTTAATTCTCTTGTCAAGAGTTTTAACTGCTCAATATGTTGTCCACTGTCTGGGGAGACCCCTAAGCTTTCTGGTACTATAAATGACTGGACACAATTAACTAAGAAGTGTTTTGTATTTGTATTAATTTTTTGTTTTGTGTTTGTTTTGGTTCTTTTAGGTGCATTTTCCAGACACAGAGAGAGCAGAATGGCTCAACAAGGTAAGGAGAAGCACTGCTCCCAAATGGGAAGGGGCAGGAGGGAAAACAGATTAAAATAAAAGGTGAAGCAAGAATTTGAGAACAAGAGTAGTTTTAACTTTATTCTTTACGCACTTGGTTGTTGATCAGTTAGTCACAAGAAAGATTAAATTTAGTTCCATGGTTCTGAAATTACGAGTTTTATGAATGATTTAAAGTGGCATTATAGTAATGACAGCTATAATTGTGTGGAAGTCATAGCAGCTGTAAACAAAATCTTTAATTTTCTACTTGTCTGGGATACTTTCCAGCTAGTGTAGGTTCCTGACCTACAATCTAAAAATAAATGAACGTTGCAGTTTTGATTTGTGTGTGTGATAATCTAAGATATAAATCTATGTAGCTTACTTTAAAAAAAAATCTTTCTTTCAAAGAGCATAGAAGAACATGAGTTAATTGAAAAACAGTAAGAAAAAAAGCAATATAGAATTTATTTTTTCAGATAGAAAAACCAGATGCAGTGAAGTTCTGATTTTTTTTGCATTTATAACTTACTCATGTATTCAAGAACTGTATGTACATGTAGTTTTTCTTTTTTTCTCCTTAGACTGTAAAACAGATGTGGCCTTTTATTTGTCAATTCATTGAGAAACTCTTCCGAGAAACCATAGAACCAGCAGTAAGAGGAGCAAACAACCACCTCAGTACCTTCAGTTTTACAAAGATTGATATTGGTCATCAGGTCAGTGTGTGAAGTTTTTTAAGATACCCTGTTTTACATAAGCTTTTCATGTAGCTTGTTCAAATCTACACGGAAGTATTTCTTTGGGACACGTGGTTGTAAGCCTGATTCTGATTTCTATTGTAATATTAAAATGTGTGAGTTTTTTAGCAGAGGCTTTATTGCATTTCCTGGGATCTGTGCTTCAGAGATTTGACTGAGAATTTGGAGATGACTCAGTGTAGTACTGCCTGGTCACATGAAGAGCTCACAGCAATGTGATTTTAATATTGTTCATGCAGTGCCTTACATTAAGTGAGCAGGGACCATTATCATTTTGCCAGATGATCCAAGTGCAGTTTTCTTGTGCATGCACTTCTGATCATATTATGTGTGGAGTCAATGACAAAGCTGCTGGCTTGGCTTTTCAAGGACTGCACATAACACAGTATCCAGGGCATACAGATGTTTGTCTTCTGTTCCATCCCATGAAAGAAGGGGTCTCAATGCCTGCAGGAGAGCCTGTTTGACCAGTGCAAGCTGAGAATGATTCCCTCTGCTTGCAGCAAGTTCAGCACCACTTAATTGTCCCTGCATTAACCAGAACTTTACATTCGAGATGCAGTTTAACAGCTTTTGCTTGAAGTTGTCTTTTGTGTTTCTATTGCTTGTCATAAATGGAATTTCAAGTAAGGATTTAAAAATCAACACCACCACATACCCTCAAATGTTAGGAAATCTGAAATTAATTTTCAGGTGTTACAGAGGGGAATTGTTTTTCCTCTCTTTGTGACTCTATTTCATGTAGGTTACAGTTCATTATGCTTTACTGCACCTTTTGTGTGTTGGGTTTATTGCTTTTTCAAATTGTAAATCCTTTTACACAGGGCCTCTGTCGTGCCCTGGATATATTTGTATTACAGACTGTAGCATTCCTTTTAAGCTATACTAATTTTAAGTCAGTTTCAGACTAGCTCCCAGACCTCTGTATGGTTCTGCAGCTGGATTGAGTGACCTTGGACATGACAAACAGCTATTCATACTTTATTTTGCAGCCTTAATTGAGTTGACTGAGCTGCACAGCCCCAACACACCAGTGAAATTTTGATTTTACATAAATTATCAAAAAGGTGTAAATAGAAATATGATAATTTTTCAGGAAAGCAAAAACTCAAGAGTGAGGTTGTTAGTCATCTCTCCTGCCTAATGTTTGATGAATATTTGAGGCTTGAGAGTGTGATTGATATGTGTTAATTCTGTATGAGGAAGAGAGAGAGGGGGAGAGTGTGAATACAACGATTTAGAGACAGCACAGAGTGGTTTATACAACTTTTTATGGGAATTACAGATTCTTTTCCATCTATTTGCACTAAATTCCACCTAAGACAATTGTCTTTTTGTGAACTAAATTTAGCTTGTTGTTGTAGTTACACAGAAAAGAATGCTTTGGGAGTATTAGACATACACCTCTACAGAGAAATCAGATGTTTATTCAGGGAAGAGGGAAAGCTTGTTTCTTAAATATTTTGTAAATCTTGAAGTTTAGTAATAGCCAGGAGGATTGTGGCTGATTGCATCCTAGCAAGGTAATTTTTACCCTTGAAATAAGAATTTGAACTAAATTGATAGCCTTACTTCACACCTTCTAATGTTTATAGTGGGTGCTTAACTTCAGGCATGAATATGCCTGTATTCACCTTTATTTCAAAGTTAAGAGTTTAATATACTTCTGTAGAAGAATCCAACTTTTACTTGCTTCATTGTTCCAGCCTCTGAGGATAAATGGTGTAAAAGTGTACACTGAAAATGTGGACAAAAGGCAGATCATTTTGGATCTTCAAATCAGGTAAACTTTGTTACTGTATTACAATGGGGTCCATGCTTTATAATCTGCATATTGTTTGATTTGACAGTTATGTTGGCCTGAAAGGAGAATTACTTCATTATGCAAATGTACTTAGTTCTAATTGTGTATGAATGGAGAAACAAACTGCATGCTGTAAATAGTAGTTATCTGAGGGGAATGGCATATCAACTCTGTGTGGTTTCATCATTAAAGTCATGCTTGTTAATAAAAAAATACTTTCCAGAGATAAAGCACTAGCTTTGTCTTTTTCCTTAATGTATTAATATTTTGCCATTAAATGTTCTGAAATCTAAGATGTAAGATTTTTTTGGTTTTTTACTTTTCTCAGTTACTTACATTTTTTTATAAACATAGTATTATAAAAAAAAATAATGATACGTACAGAAGAATTTGTGTTTACTTTACCAGAGTAAATCTGTATATTATAAAATGCCAGAATGACTGTGCTCCATTGCTTCAAGTTTCTTTGCCATTTCATCATGACCCCTTTTATATAGGTTTCTCAGTAGGTCTACCCTACATTTACCTAAGTAATTTTCAACACAATCTGCAGTTGCAGAGTTTTTTTGGAAGTTCAGTCAGTGAACCCAGCAATGCTTTTATAATTGACCATCATAGGTTTGTGTTACTGTGGCTACTTTTGCCTGTTTGTGGTTTATGGAGAGGCCAAATTTGTCAGTCATTGACAGTCCAGCAAAGAGCAGCCTCCTGTGTTCCTCACTGCTTCCCTGGCAGTAGCTGAAGCCTTTGCTGCTTTGGCAGAGCTGGGCGGGCCCCAGAGTGATGAGAGAAAAGGCTGCTGTCTCCTTTGCCTGGGTTCCAGAGCAGGTGGGGGCCACATCTGTGAGCAGAGCCCAGTCTTTATTGAATTGAATCACTTTATTTCTGTAGGAAAAATACAGCTGTCCAAATCAGAGATTGGTGTTGCTGGACAAAATACAGCAGGATTGACTCTTGACAGCTTATTTCACTGGATGAAAGTGTTAGCCCTAATGGAGCAACTGCCTTGAGATTTCTCTTTATTGTCACTTTGGGCAGCAGCTGGGGGAGCAGCCTCACCTCTTCAGAGATAAGCCCTCAGGAAAACAGTCTTGTCTGACCAAACAGCCCAGAGAAATTGTTTTTGAGAAGCTGTTTCTGTTCCAAGAGCACTTCTTCCATTTAAGGCAGAACTATTTTCAGGAAGACAGAGCAAATCTAGTATTTATTCATTTTTTTTAAAAATTTCTGCTCATCCTCATGAAGTAAATAAAAGTTAAAAGGCCAGTAGGCTTGTACAAAAATTTCAGGAATAATGCCCTGTTGCATAGACCTGAAGGAAATCTTCACCCATATGTATCATTGTATTACCTTGCAACCTACTTAGAGAAGTGGTAGACAGCTGCAATAGAATCCAGTCTAAAAGGCTGAAATAAATTCCTTGATGTGATTTAAATAACAATAATTGTGCTGGCTCAGCTGGGTGCCTGTTGAACCCAACAGCCTGTCCCTACTGCCAGTGGCACAGGCTTCCAGGAAGAAAATGGAAATGAGAGCTCTGGAGTAACTATCACAGCTTCTAGGAATTAAAGCTTAGACAAAACCATCATCAAAAGAAGTCCTGTTTCACATTTAAGACTTGTCCTTGGCACCTCATTCAGAAAGGGCTCTTTTTCAAAGACAAGTTTAAGACAGAGAGCCCCCCTGGCCCCCTGTACCAGTTGTTACTGTTTGATATTGTTTGCTTTTGAATAGTTTGATTTATATATCCTCTGAGATTCTTATCACTGGGATTGTCTCAGTCATAATAGGAAGAATAAATGTCTCTTGGTACATTTAGATTCAGAGTTAAATACAGATACCAACCCTAAATGATATCTTATATTGCAGTTTTTCAAGATTATAAAGAACAGTCTCACTTCTGGAGAAAAGTCCATCCTTTGGAGTATTTATCCCTGTAGATTTTAATCTCCTGTTAAATTAGTTTGTTATAATTTTAATTTATTTCTAAGTTCAAAGTTAGGAGCGTTCTATAAGCCCTTCATTCTCTAAATACAATGTAGAAGGACCTCTCAAACAGCCTCTCTAAACATTCATAAGAATAGTTGTAGGAAGCCAAGCCCTGTGGGGTGTGTGGTGAGGGAAGGAAGGAAAGATTTTATTTATGTATTTCTTCAGTTTAAAGTACATTAATTCTTTTAAGAATCCCCTTTTATCTGCAGTTTCACTATTGTGGCTTCTCCTAGCCCTTTCTGTCAGTTGTTTGTGGTGGGGTGTGTGCATTTGCTTTGGACCTTCCACAGTGCATTTAAATAGTTTCAATGTGTTTTTTTGCATCCTCCTTGAGGTTTTTTTTTTTGTCTGCTTTTAATTTTAATTGCAAAAGGAATGTTTTGGTTTAGTTTCTATTGTTTCTGCAAGGATATTGGGTGTATTGTGATCATTGCTTCAGAGTATTTTTCAGAACTCTTTGGAACAGGCTTTGTGCATCACTCAGAATCCTTTTAAGAACTTCACTCGAAGCTTGAATAGCTGATCCTCAGAGCACTCACTGGAGAACATATTTAAAGTTTCAGTTTGAGGACCATATTTGTGAAAGGAATGCTTTGCCTTTCTCTTATTGTATAGTTTATGTTAAAAAAAAAAAAATCAAAACTCCTTATCTAGTTCTGGATGACCAATATGGGCAAGGGAAAAATTTCAACCACTTGTGCAAATGAAGATAAAATATAAATAGATTGTTAATATAAAGAAATCTTGCATTTGCTGAAGTGCGTTAATGTAGTAAATACTTGGGTAAAGGTTATGGATCAACAGAAAACAAGATGAACTCAGTCAATTTAAATGTGAACTGTAGCAAAGAAAGCAAGAAAGACTGAGAGATTGAAGAAGTAGTTGTTAATAGTCTGAGTTTTTTCAACTTCTCATGACACAAAAAGACTGATGCACTGAAAGAGTTTTAGGTTGCAGATTGAAATACATGTCAGACTTTTTCAAACATGGAATACTAGAATGGGGAGACTCACTAAATTATACTGGCAGAAGACCAGTGTAAAAATAGGGCCTAAAGACTTTCTGAAGACAATTAAGATAGTCCAGTGTACAGAACCACACGTCACTGTAATGTAGGAAATATTTTTGCCATAACCTTTTATTTTTTCTTCTTCTGGGTATCTTCCATGGACTACAATGACCACATGCAGTACATTGCGCTTCTCTTTTGATTCAGTGCAGCTGCTGTTAATATTATGAGAGTGTCCTCATTAAACTGTAATCTATCTCAAGTGTTCTGTACCTTAAAGGGATCATAAATATTTCTGGGATATTATGATCTGAACGTATAGAATTGGCTTGCTAAATGAGCTTTCAAGTTGTATAGGATATTACGGTGGAATTGTGTAGGTATTGACTATTAATGGATCCAGCCAAATATCTTAGGGGATAAAACCATATTTAGCTTTATTATAAAGTTAAATGTTGTTGACTTAGTCCCCTCAAATGCAGTTTGTTACTATTTTTAGTTGAGTTTGTCATCATGTTGTTATGGATTTTCAAACAAGCATATTGCTTCCCAGTCTTCATAACACAAATAGTTCTGATGCTGCAGAGTGCAAGAGATTGAGGTTTCAGTTGCAGGTTTTAATTGACCTTGCTTCTCTGTGTCATGTTGTTATGCAATTATGTATATATATATATGGGAGTGTATTTATATATATCTCTACTATCTCTATATATAGTTAGATAGGTTAAAAATAGAAATTACATAGTTTTAAATTGTGTATTAAAAGTTACATACCTATTTTTAAACTGTACAGTCACACTACATTCTTTCCAAGGAAAGCAACTGTCACCTTCCTTTGACATAGACCCCATCACGTTGTTGTCTTCCAATCCCCCAAATTGGCCATTGAAAAAAAAAAAAAAGATTCTGCATAGTGTTATCTTTTGAATAGTAAAAAAAAAAAAAAAAATTCCAGTGATGGATATTTACAGGAAAGTCTTGGTACTATTGTTTATTTCTGTTTAAGGGATTGGTAAGATTTGAGTTGAAGTCCCAAAAACAGCACCACAACACACAAAACAGAGGAGGATACAGATGATTTGGATAATAGATATATGAAATTCAGCAGCTCTTAATTTTTTTTTTTATTTTGGTAGTACTTTGTGACCATCAGGCTTAGGGAGAGGGAGTAGCAATCCTGCTGTTCTGCTCTGGCTGTAAGAATAATTTATTTTATATTGACTTGAGCCTAGAATGGCCAATGAAGAGAGCAATTCCATTTTGTTCACAATTCCCTAAACATTTTGTAATAATATTGCTTCATACTCCCAAACACAGCTAACAGTGTTTCACTGTACAGTCAGGTCTAATGTGCAGAAAGCTGGGCTCTGCTGCAGAATCTGGAAGAGGATGCCCTGCAGAAGAAACAATTCCCCCCTCCTTTCAGCAGTGTCTGTCTTTAATCTGGCTCATCTCCATCCCACTTGGTTCCTTCTTCCATTTTCTTTACCTGAGCAGTCTGTTCAGGAAGCTCTTCAGATTTGTCCTTCTGTTACAGCCTCTATCAACTTAGCCAGTGTCTACATCCAGCTCATCTCTCTCTGCCTGGAGCATGATATTCAACATTAGCTCTCATGCTGTAGAATCATTGACCAGTTCTGTGCTAAATCAGAGTCTCAAGCTTTCTTCCTGAGTCTTCGTTGAGTCTCAGAATTAGTTTTCAGCACCAGTGTGTCTCACAGTAGCACCAGCTCTGCTGGTACATGCCTGACCTGCATGAAGCTTCAGGGAAAGCAGCTAAAAATCCAAGCCTGAGTTGTGTGTGAGTAATCTTGTAGCCTTGTAGCATGGGCAAAATGGATGGGACTTCTTTTTACCAACTTCAACAAATCTGAAATACAGGGCAGCATCTGGAAAATTTCAATCATTTGGCCTTGCATCCCCAAAAATGGGATGCAAGAACTGTTCAGGGAAAAATTTGCATAGTTTTTAATATGTTCTCTAATGTGCTTCCTGCCTTCTCTCCCTTCAGAAAGGGCTCAACTGTTTTTGGCTTAAAACTTGCTTAGAAGATCATTCAGCTTAGCATGCCCTGCTTATTGAAATTCTAAATATGACTGGCTTTGCAAGTCTATGAATATTTCAGGCAAGTTTCATTTTTAGCATAACCACCAGCTCTGTCTAGTGCTTCTCATGAGTATGTTAGATGAGAGTGGATTTGGATACATTTACAATCAATGAGATCTGTGGAGAGCTTTCCTGAAATGGAGTATGAATTCTGTGTCCATTATTTACCAAAAGTAGGGCCTCTTGCTTGTTTCCTATTATGCGTCCTTCTAGAGGTGGTAACAAACCTAGGTATTAATTTGAGTGATTTTAAAGACAGTGATGATGTTTTGAAGGGGATATTTTAGCAAATTGGCATTGTTTTGTTTTAATATTTCAATATGCATTTTTTTGTGGATACACTGAGAGACAGAATACATTGTAATGACAGTGCAAAACAGAACAGATTATTTCAATTTAATCCATAAAAGTGAAATATATACTTTCTTTTTTGGTTTAGTTTTGTTGGAAACTGTGAAATTGATTTGGAGATCAAGAGATACTTCTGCAGAGCTGGTGTGAAAAGTATACAGGTGAAATTCAGCATTTTTCTTTTGATTTTCATATCACTAAATCACTATTTTCTAATGAAATAATCTATAAGAAAGCAACAGTTATTCTGTAGTTTTGTAGCTTACTTTTTTTTCTCATTTGAATAGTATTGATACTGCATTAGAATTTCAGTAGCATGACTTTAAAAAGAAAAAAATTCCTCTAAGATGTAGAACAAATATGTAACATTTACTACAGGAAAAGCTGGAGATAATTTCACAAGCTGATGTGATGTGTCGGTTCATAAAGGCACCACGGAGCTTAAAATTTTATTTCTTGTAATATCTAAGCATCAGATAGAATTACTGGTTTAGATGTGATTACTATTAGTAGCCTTGCCTTCTGATATTGTTTCTGAGATTTTCTTAACTTTCTGATAACAGATCTCTCCCTAAGGAGCAGAATTAGCTCTCTTGCATGTGTGTCTTGACATGCCTATAAGCATTTACCTGCTTTTGCTCCAGTGGGTGCCACTGTGCTTCTTGTGTCACGTTTGTTTATGTGGAGCTGGAGAAATAATCTACTTCACACTTGTAAAAAATTACCACCAACATGACACTATATGATACAGGTGAATGTAATGAATTTTTAAACACAGCTGTTATGTGCTTGTATTAATTTTTTGGGGTTTGGATGACATATAAAGAAAGAGTTTATATATATAAAATTCTTCCACAAGCAAGAATTTAATGAATTAGAAGTGTGAGCCTTGCCAGCAAATAAATTTTATTTAAAACTTGACTAAAGTCAGTTTCATTGTCTTTTTTTCTTCCCCTTTCACAGATCCATGGCACCATGAGGGTTATCCTGGAACCACTAATTGGAGACATGCCCCTAATTGGAGCACTATCCCTTTTTTTCCTTAGGAAACCTGTAAGCACTTTTATCTCCCTTTCCACTTTTTTTAGAGCACTGATGATGGTAGTTAGAAAATTATGGGGTAAGAATTAAGCAGCTAAAGGAAAGAGTTTGGGAAATCACTGCTGTTTGGTTGAACTTAAGCACTGGAAAAATTTTATGAATGCTAGCAGGAACCAAGATGGATAATAATTACCTTGGAATTTGGAAGTGTGTTTTGTCAAAGCTGTCAAACTTTTCTTCAAGTCTTCAGGGCAAGGAAAGATCAATAGATACCATCTAGATTGGTTGTAAAAAAAGCTTTTGTTGCTGTTTTCATGACATTCTGTAGGTCAGCACCATCTGACTTAAAATTTCACAAAATCTACAGCAAGATTGTTAAGGAAACCAATGCTGGTGTTAGCACAAATTAAAATTAGAATGGGAGATTCCCCGCTTACTGTGAAGGTTTTGTCCTAGATAGCAAGTGGGCAATTTCCACTACATTTACCAGTGACCCAAGTGTGAGGGTAGATGAAGCACGTGATGAGGGTGGATAAGATGGAATTGGAATTCAAAATGTTCATGATAGCACCAAAAGTGAAAAGCAGAGAGAAGGTCACAGAATTCAGCTGGAAAATGTGCTAGGCCAAAGTGCATGTTTGAGCAGGAATAATAGTGAAACAAAGGTGAGCCAACAAGGTATTGTTGGTATGAAAATGATACAGCCAAACTGGCATGTGTTAACAAGAGGACAGCCCTTAAATGCTTTCAGTTTTAGGCACAGCACTTCAACAAGTCTTCTTTTTATAAAATTATAAAGGATAACATAATGCACATTGCACTTGGCTGGTGGAAGATTCTTTGTTGTGTATGTGTATGTGAGGCAGTTTCAGCAATTTGAAGTCTGGTACTGCTTTTAAGTATCCATAAGGGCTTAACAGAAAATGTGAACAACATGGAAATTCTTATGTTCCACAGACTTTTTTCAAGAAATTAATTGTTTCTATCTCTCACTTGAAAGTATATTTTCCATTGGAAGCTTTCCTTGAATATGTTCTAATTAAACATTAAAACTTATTATGTCAAGGTTTAGCAGTTTCAGACTGGCAGGTCACAAATTACAAGTGTATGGGTTTAGACACTTTGAAGCATCTCAAATTGATCATCTTGGTTTCATCAACAGTCTGAAATTCTGAAAAGTTGATCTAGGCTTGGGGGGGTGAGAGTGAATTCTTCAACAGCTTTAGGAGGTATGTTGTTACTTTCTTCAAAGAAATCACATTCCTGTGACACAATCCTTTTGAACAAATGTCCCATGATAAATTTCTGCTACCATGTTGAAAAGATGGTTTTAGGTGTTTATGTATGGTATAGAAAAAACTTACGTCACTTGTGTTATTTATGTGGCTTGTTTCATCTGTCTAGAGAAACCAATGTGTGCTTGGGTAAAAGGAATGGAGACTTAAATCTTAGTAAAATATGCAAGAATTTGGAAATATTTTGGGCCTGATTTAGTCAGTGTTTTTGTAAAAGTGAATTATTTCATGCAAAACTGCTAAAACATCGTTGCTCTTACTTGGAAATAGTTGAGGAAGTACATTGGGATGAACCAAATTTGGATTTCCACAGATTTCTTTGAAGTGAGCCTAAACACTAGATGTCTGCTTAAATTACACCTCATTTTTAATCTCTAGCTGAGCAGTGAGTTAATCTTCATGTTTATCCTAACAAAGTAAGCATGGCCCTGAAGTGGATTGAATGCTGTCTTATGCTGGTTTGCACTATGTAATTATTAGCATACTCTCTGATACCGTTTTGCTATTTAATCCTCTCCTAAACAATTTCCATACTCAGTACAGTCCCCAGCTCGTTCCAGAGACCATCCAATAAACAAATTAAATGCAGACATTCTGGTTTAGAGGAGCAGGAAGAAAAGTGTTGCTGTGTGGGCTTGCCACAAAGGCATTGCCTTTTTTTTTTCCTTTCGGGAATAATGTTTCTCCATTGTCTAGATATAGTTTGTGTTGTCTCTCTCAGTTCTGTTTTGTAAAGTCCTTCTGCAGAAGCCATTCTGACACTGTGCTGGAGCCATGACCTGACCCAGTATGTCTGGATTTCCCTGGGGTACCTCCTGCAGATGCTTCTGTTTGGTGTCTTCTGGGGGAGAGGTTGGAAAGCTGGCAGTGGTAGGGAGGGAGAGATCAGCAGCAGGAATCCTTAGAAGCAGTTCCTGGCACTGCTCTGCTTCCCAGCATCCTACTCTGGCAGGAGGTATCCAAACCTTCCACTTCTGCTACTCCCCAGAGCCTTCTCTTGTAAATTTTAACTCTGGTGTCTGTGCCTACTCTAAGTGTGATGCATCTGCAAAGGGCTTAACTAGAACAACTTGCACCTGAGAAAAGAAACTGAAAACATATTCCCTCATTTGGGAAATATTTTGTCCATAGTAATTTTGTCTTTTTTCCTATCCCTGACACTTTTTTAGTGGGACAAAAATGGATGGGAAGTAGAGTGGAGGACCAGCTTGGACTAAAAAGTCAAGCCCTCCCCAGAAGTATTCAATTGCAAATATGTTAAAATGTTTTCTACTCTCCTTTCTTTTAAAAACTTTTATAGTAGTCAAGGTCTGAGCAAACCTAAGGGTGAATGGTTCAAAAATAATCTAAGATGGCCCATAACTTTGACAGTTATCCATGGCTGTTCAGCTTTTTCCGAGCAGACTTCTCATCCCACCACAGTGTGCTTTCTCAGTGTTTATTTTTCTAACTTCTGTAGAAAAATGTAAAATAATGCTTATTATAGCTAGAACCAAATTCTTTCTCTTACTAGAGAGCAAGTGGCTGCAGCTAAAGAAAGCTTTTCTTAAATATTTTTGTTAGAAGAGGAATTAGCTGGCAGCGAGCATTAGATTTTGTTCTCATATTTTCCAGTCTAAAGTAACTGGCAACAATTCCTCTTGCTCTGTATCATCTGTTTGCTGGACTTACTGACTATATAAGGCAACATGGCCTATGAGTTTACCAGTCTCATATTTCTGAGTAATACATAGAGTTTTTGATCTTTCAAGAGTTCTTCCATCTTATGAAACTTTGTATATACTGCATTTTGTTGTTATTGTGAAGAAGATCATCCTGTTTCCTCAGCTTATAAAATAAATCCAAATATATAGGACATTTCAAGGGAGGGGAATATGTGCATTCTAATGTTTGAAGTAGTCATTTAAATCTCTGAGTGTCAGTGCTAGAGAGAAGGTGGCACTGGATTAACAGTCAGGATTTGTGAGGTTCTTTGCATATTTCTCACTATATTAACATTATGTGTATTTACCAGATAGTCTGTTCTCAAAGTTTTAGTTACTGTTCTACTTTTAGCACAAATCAGTGCATAGTTGATCTGTGGCTCAGTTATAGAAGTTTATATGACTTATAGTTGTACTATAAATGGGTAATTTTCAAAAGCTTGGTCAGTGGCACTCAGAATTGAGGGTGTGTCCTAACCCAACCGTTTTCTCTTAATAAAGGCCAAAACCCTCCCAATGAGACAAACACATTAAAATACTATTGTTCTAAAAAGAACAATGACTGGAAAACAGGATGTCTTCCAGGAAAAATGGGCAGCTCTTCTAAAGCTCTCATTTTCAGATTCACAGTTTAGACTTCCACTTGCTGATTTGAGTACTACTCTCCTTCTACTCACTTTACAGATTGGTTCTGTCCTGTAGTTTTGATTAATTTTTATATTGGTTTAATTTCATTTAATATTGTCTGCTTTTGGAAAACTGGCTGGATGGGACTTTTAAAAATTTTAAGTCCTGATGAAAATGATACAAAAAAAGAAGTGCTTGCAGTCATAATAGTCCCAGTGAAATGGCTGGAAATAAACAGAGTGGTTATGTAGAATGTAGCAACCAGTGGGAAGCACTCCCTCTCTGTATTGTTAAGAGGTTCAGTTTATTACATATTTCCTGGGAAATACATTGGATAATGTTGCATAATAAATTATTACAACAATGGCAGCACTTCAGTATTGTAGGTGGTGATGGGTTTTGCTCTACTAACAAACAAATTGTACCTTGTCTCTGTATGGCCATTCGTGAATAAGAGTAGAGGGCATGTTAGTCCCCTCCTTGTAATACATTCCTGAGAAGAATCATACCTTACCCCATGGAATTGTATCCTTGTGGCCTGTAGTAGAGCTTAAGTTTTCCTACAAAAATCTTACACTTCCATAACTCATTTAGCAGGAAGTTGTTAATCAGTATTTTAAAATACTCTGTGGCTTCTCTTCTGAGAATTAGTAATGCTTATGGCAGCCAAATCAAGCCACAAGGTTGGCAGTGTTTAGAGGCTGCTTTTTTACTTCTGTGAACTTTATTTACAGCCCTGTGTGTTCTACATTCCAGTACATATTTACATATTTTGTAAGGGTTTCTAGAGTCTTGAGAACACCCAATGTGTATAGGGATGCTCATTAGTTTTTAGCCAGTTTTTTCATATTGGCTGAAGGGCTTTATTTTTAAATTTTATTTTTTAACCCCTTCTAGTATATGTGTTGCATTAGTTCTCAGTACAGAGCTTCGGTAAGATGTGAATTTCTTGGTTTTCAGGGAGGTAACAAAATTTGTTTTCAGTTCTCTGAGCAGAGGAAGAATTGTCAGAGGTTTGAGTAAAAAGACACACAGACGACTTCATTGGAAAGTGTAACTGGTGTCTGGAATCCTGCCTTTGTGCAGTGAGCTGGTTGTAGAGTCTGCAGGGCACATCACGTCTCTCAGTTGTGGTGTGTTGTGGAAAGGCACCATCGTCTCTGGCTTTGGCAGAATTTCATTTAGTGACAAATCCTGCATGCATTTTTTCCAGTGCCCTGTTAGTTCTGCTGCAGAGAACCAGCTGGCATTCTCTGAATTTAGCTAAACTAAGAGAATTATGCATTGCCTAAAGTGGTGATAAATTATATTGTTAAGCTATTTTTTAAATATGGAAAGTTTTTTAGATTTGGTGCTTCATAAAAGATTCATCAGCTGGCAGTCCTTTGCTTGCTCCCTTTTCCTCCATAAACCTTGGTGTAACGTGTGTCACAACCACACGTTAGGGGGTCCTGTTCTTCTCCAGCAAGTGCCCAAAATAGAATGTAAACCCCTTCTTATTTTGCTGGACTGTGGCTGGAGGGCTCCCTCCTGCCTATGAAAAATTTCTTTGCCTTTCTTCTCAGTCTGCTGTTTGTGTGTCTGCTGTCAGACTGTGTGTGTCTGCTTCTATACTTTTGCAGGTATAAGGACTTTTTTTTTTCTTTTTTCCTGAGTTGCCTTTTGGAAAACTCTTCTTAAGCTGCAAACAGTGTATCTATTACTGGTCTGATTATGTTTGGAAACCATGTGCAGACTTGAAACGACTTTATAGGAACCTTGTGGTGATCGTGGGGGGGAGATAGAAAACTGAAAAAAACATAAGAGGAGAAAACAAACAAAGCATTTCTCCCTAATACCTGTGGATTAAGATTAGAGTGTGTGTTATTGCTGGGTGCTTCTGGTGGAATTGGAAAGAAGTTCTGTGGTGGGAAAACAACAACTTTATCTGCAAAGAGAACTTACCTTCAAGGCCAAACAGTGAATTCTTGGTTATGCCAGGAGTTTGAAGGTTCATATTCCTTTCAAAGCATTTAATGGATTTAAGATTTATTTGCAGACGTTTTCTAATAATCTTGTAAAGTGCTTAGCCATAGTAATGTTTTTAAGTTTCTGAACTTCAGCTTCAAATGGAAAAGGATTTGTCTTCACCATTTCTGAAATTGGTCTTTGTCTTTATTCCTGTACATTAAGTGGATGAAGAGAATATCTGATATTATATGTACCAATTGTATTTTTTGTATGAATGACCACTCTTGGTGGCACAAATCTCAAGTTTTTTTTGTGTAATTATTTTTCCATGCTTCATGCTGTAAGGACTGATGAAATTAAGGAGTAGGCTTGTTTTTTAGCAGAGGTATGTAATAATCAAAATATTGACAGTGAGGTTGTACCATAGGCCCTGTTTGTGTTTCACAGGCTGTGTTGCAACCTTTTGAAACGCTTTTTAGTCACATCAATGGCAAATGTCAGTTCTCAGTAGCATCTCTAAGGTTGTTCTTGGTTTTCTTTTGGGCTGTGGCAGTTAATGCAGAAACCACTGTGATAAATGTTTCAGTCCAGTGCAGGAGATGTTTCTCAATGTTGAATTTCAACATGCACTGTGTTGCTTAACACATTTATTCAGTGAAGTCTGTTTAGGAGACAGCACAGGACTTGCTGTGTTAATTGCTATATGAAATATACTGAACAAAATAAGAAAACAGAAGGAAATGCAAATATTTTCTCATCTTCTGTTTAATCTGAAAACATAATTATGTAAAACTGTTAAATACAGGATGCAGGTATGAACACCTCAGGATATGGACCACTTCTGGAAGGTATTTATGCTGTCCATTTGCCTCTATTTTGCCTATGAATAAATAAAAAATAAATCATATAATAAACTCAGTTCTTTGTCTTAAAATAGTATAAAATTACTTCTTCCAGAAGCTTGGTAGACTGCATAGATTTCTAAAGTGTCTCATAATGTACAGTCAAAACTTATGATTAGAACAAGATAATTAGTCTGAATACTCAGATTGTGGTTAGTCTTACCAGCTACTTCCAAGTTACTTGTTTGCTATATTACTTAAACATCTGTGGGTTTGCATGATTGAGGAAGTAGTATAAAACTGAAAATATTCACACTAAGTTGGACTTCTCATCTTGGTTCAATTATTTATTTCTTAGCCTTTTTTTTTCAGATGTAAGATGAGGAAATTTAAGAACATATAATTAGCACATTTAATTTTCAAAGAATGTACTGAAATGATCTTAGTTTTCTTAAGTGTAAATGTTCTGTGTTCTGGCTCATAGTTTGTTTTTGTAGAACTGTACAACTAAAGCTTACATACCAACATAAAAGAACCCATTTTATAACGAATTATTTTCAACAAGGGGCTTTTTACAGTTGGAAATTAAAAATCTCATAGCTTTAAATTGATAATCATGCAGAAAAAACATTACAGCACCTCAAAAAAAAAGACTGTTCAGTATACATTATTGGTTGTAGCAAAGAACTTATTCTCTTCTGAAAGGTATTACTGCCATTTAGCCTTGCTAATATATAAATAGATGAGTATTAACCTTTCCTCACTAAAATAATCCTGCTAGTACTCTTTAGAAAGTGGGCAAAACTAGTTGTAAATGGAGGTGCTTTTAAAAAAGACATTGTATACAAAGTGGTCCTGCAGCCAGTGATAGCTTTGTGCTTTTACCTGAAGAAGGAATCAGTCAAGAAAGTCAGCAATCTCTATAGAACTACTGAAGAATTTCTTCACTCTAGATTCTCATAATCTGTTTTCATACATAGCAAATGTATATGATCAGGTATATGGCTTAGTCTGAATTTAGTTTCCCTCACATAGTGTGACACTCTGTAGAGAGGGGCTGTCTGAAACAGGATCTCTGACTTTCTGGAGAAACTACTGTGTGGAATTATTCCATGATGGGGAAAGATGGAAATTTTCTGCCACAAGGAAGATGACTCCTACCCCATTTGCAGATTTGCAACTGTGGGTCAGATTTGGGGCCAATGTAGCAGAGCAGGGACTGGGAGCATCCAAGCCAGCAGAGCCTGAACTGCACTGGAGCACCAGGAGAAAGTGAGAAGTGGTCACTGCTGAGAGATTCCTGGCCCCATGAGCCAACCTGACCTGTTTTCTCATGGGGTTTGTGCTTGCCTGCACCTCAGATTCAGCATGAATCAGTTTCCTGGAACTCAGATTGAGTTGCAAGCTTGTCTGGCCCTCAGACCATGACCCACTGCTGCTCCTCCGTGTGGGGATCAACACCACTTCTATGGGAGATCTGGAAAGCATGAAACGTGACTGCAGCATGGTTCTGGAGGCAATTCAGGGGCACAGGGGCTCCAGTGGGGATCTCTGTCCTGCTGGTAAGGCTGAAGAGACAAGAAAGTGGCTGGGAGCAGCCAGGAGGGAGTCATGAACAGGAAATGATGGTTAACCAAGGCAATAACACTCTGTGATCAGAAGGCTGGCTCGGTGGATGAGGGAAGAGCTGTGGATACACCGTATCTTGACTTCAGTAAAGCTTTTGACACTGTCTTCTGCAACATCCTCGTAGGTAAACTGCTATGTACAGAGTAGATAAACGGACAGCTTGGTGGAAAAGTGGCTGAACTCTTCAGCCTCAGTGAGTTGTGCTCAGCAACATGAAGTTTAGCTGGAAGACTGTCACTAGTGGTTTACCCTAGGTAAAAATTGGGGCCAGCACAAATTCTTGGCTGTCCTGGATGGTGGGACAGAGTGTGCTCTCATCAAGCTTGCTTGCTTAGAACTGGAAGGAGTGCTTGATACACCTGATAGTTGTACTGCTATTTAGAGGTACCTTGACAAGCTGGAGAAATGTGCCAACAGGAATCTCATGAAGTTCAGCAAATGGAAATGTAAAGTCTTATTCCTAGAAAGGAATAACCCTGTGTCCAGGACAGGCTGGGGGCTGACTGGCTGGAAAGCAGCTCTGCTGAAAACGATATGGGCTGTTCAGCTGGACAGAAAGGGGAAGAGAAGTCAGAAATGTGCACTTATGACAAAGAAGGCCAACAGCATCCTGGGCTACATTAGGAGAAGTGTTGCCAGCTGGTTGAGGGAGATTTTTCCTTTCTCCACAGCACTGGTGAGGCACATCTGGAGTGCAGTGAGGGTTCCCCAGTACAACAGAGGCAGGGACATGCTGGAATCAGTCCAGTGAAAGGCCACAAAAATAAGGAAGGTGCTGGGCATCTCTCATGACATCATGCTACAGTCCCTTAATCATGGTCATGGTGCCCAGGGTAGCCTGAGCCCTGTTTGTGGCAAGGGCGTGGTGCTTGCTCATGTAGGTTCTTGTAGTACATCCCATGGTATGTCTTGCCTTTTTTCTGGAATATCTGATTATTACATTTTACTTTTTTCATTGAAAGGATAATGATTTTCTTTTTTCCTGCTTAATTGTTTGTTACAGGTAGGCCTGGTAATACTGTTCATAGGTAACGTTGTTGAAATATTTGCCACCATTACAAAAGTATATTAGTAACAATGCTCCCTATGTGAGTAAATCTATCACGTGTTATCTTTACTGAAAGTATTCACAGAGGAAATCACTAATTAAACTATTAATAGTTCCTTTATAAAAGAATGGTATGTGCTATTTTTAAAAAAGGTGGAGGTGGGATGATGATTCTTGTCTGGTTGTGAAAATATAAAGAGCATTTATTCTTGTAGAGATTTGTTGTTGTGTTTTAGCATTTAGCTGAACCACCACAATTAGTTTCTTAATGGAGGAATATAAAAATCCTTTTCTCATGCAGTTATACTTAGATTGGATGAGTTGGATTTGGAAACATGATGGTGGGTTTGGATTTGTTTATTGCTTAAATATTCTGTTAACTTCTGTGAAGTTAAGGGAAATCATTCAATAAAGAGAAAACTAAGTGAACTCAGGTCTATTTGTTTTGTTATCTAGAACTAGAATATGATAGGAACAAAAAGGATGTCTTAAATTAATGTTTAATGCCAGCAATCCTGAAACAGAATAGGTACTTCTATACAGTGTAATATTCTGCAGAGATTTTCAGTGAAGAAAGTATGCATGATCTAGCAATGACTTATCCTTTTTAATTGTTTCTGAGGATTTTTCTCACTTTGATACTTAATCCTGTTGATACCTTTCTTTTTCACCAGTGATAGAATGAACTTGTGCCTTGAAAATGGCCTCTTATGTTTGCAAGCTGTTGTCACATCTTCCTGCCACCTTCTTAATGCCAATTCTTCATTCTTTCTGTTGGTTATGTCTTCTAGATCTCTTATTTTCCTGATCTCACATGGGACTCCTTGTCAGTTTACTATAATTTGTAAATTAATGTTGATGACTGTTCATCTGTAACAGGTCTATGGTGACTCCAGAAGTATTTCTCCAGAAAATAGGATCACATTTCATTATTCTGTATGGGTTGTACTGAGTAGATACTGTGTATTTGTGTATATTGGGGGGGTGTGTATTTATATGAATGGTGGAAAAGTGGATAAAAGAATGATGAATCTTTTTATAACTTTTAAAAAATGTGTCTAAAGATTGTTAAGAATGGAAGAGGATTGTTTTGTTTGTTTGTTTAAGAAAATCCTGGAAACTGGTTAATTCTCACTGATCAGAATCTCTAACAATTGTGTTTATTTCCCCAATGTTATGAATTCTAAACAGCTTTATTTTTTTGATTTTTTTTTCCCCTGTTCCTTTCCTGCCCCCCTCTTTTCTCTGTAATTCACAGCTTTTGGAAATTAACTGGACTGGACTGACCAATCTTCTGGATGTTCCAGGACTGAAGTGAGTATACCTAAAGCAGTGTTTGATATATCTGCACCCCAGTAAAGCCCAGAAAATCTCAAGACCATGAGTTGAATAGTTTCTATGTTAGATGACTTTGAGAAGTTCTCTCTTAATGTAGAATTACATGAAATTGCTCAATTTGCAGAAGGTAGTGATTTTACCACAAATCAAAGTATGCCAAAAGTATATCTAGTAGGTCTTGTTAAAAATACTTTGAAACTATAATTTGTAATGTACTTCTTTTAGTGTTCTCAGCATTTCCAGATTTCCAGAATCTTGTGAATTTCCTATCTTGCATCTCCTATGACAGCAGAAAGACACAGAGCTTCCTTTCATGCCAGTGGGTTCATCACATCTTGGTTCTTGGCTTTGTATGCCAATCTATCTCTATTTACTTGTGTAAAGGTAGTTAGAAATACCTTAAGACTATTCAAATTAAATAAGGTTTCTAATATCTTCAAGGGCTTACTTTTAAAGCTTTCAGTTTATTATGTGAAGATCAAGTGGAGTAGCAACAATATTGACTGTATCTAGCTATAAAATAGCTTAGCTTATTCAGAGCTTTTCCTAATACCACATGATAAAATCCCAAATTAAAAAGCATCAATTGAGGTGCCAGTCAGGCTCCTTCGAATCATTACAAACCTGATAAAGTTAAATCCATTAATATATTCATGTTTATCAGGTTTTAATAGTTACCCTGGGGCTTTTTAATATGGAGACAATGGCAAAGAAGATAATGGTGGATCTGATATGCACTTGGATTTTGTGACTACCCCTTTTATTAGATCCCCTACTTTCAAGAGTTGGCTGACTCTAGAATTATTTTTATTGTTTCAAAACAGGAGTTTGAATTTAGGTATTAAATTAATCCCTTAGTAATCAATTGCATGACTGAAGTGGGTTTTGCTTTCCTTAGACATGTGAAGCCATTGCATGGAATCTCAGTTGAATTTCCCAGTTGAAAATAGAACTTGCATTAAGTAGGTTAATGGCTGCAAGAATCGCTCGTGTTTCAAGACTGCTTAAGAGTGTTTCTGAGGAAAGCGGTTTTCTTGATGAGAGAAAATGGCTTCCAAAATACAGCTCCTGAGTAATAATTCTCTCTTTTGATGTAACATGACTAAATTTACATTTAGTACTTAACTTTACTAGGCTCCTGAGATTCACATCCTGCTATATATTTGCCTGACTGCAAACACAAAACCTCAGATGTAAACAAAGTCTCGCTTGCTAATATCTCAAGTTTATGGTTTCCAGAGCAACCAACCTTGGCCACATATGCAAAAACCAGTGCCATGTAGACTTGGTATAGTTTCTATAGTAACTGTAGCTGAGGTGACTCACGCTCTGCCTTGCCAGGAGGTTTTTTTAGAGCTGTATTTGTTTTTCTTATCTGTATAGATAAGTTGTGTATTTTGGTCTGACATATTGTAGTCGTTATTAACAGTGATGAACAAGAGATTGCTGCCACCACAGGTGCCTTTTTAGTCCTACAGCTGTTGGCTGCACACTAAACTGCTTATTTGTACTGTTTGCAAATGTCTTCTACTAATTGAATTTGAGCATTAGCTGCTGGAAGCTTCCCTGTCAGCTGTTAACAGTTTTCATTGCTTTTCCTATATGACTCCACAAGGAGAAGGACACACATTCATATTCCATCATTAGTGTAGCTTGTGGAGAAGTGGAATGAAAATTTCCGTGGGAGGAGGAGCCAGGCTGTGACAATACTCAAGTGCTTTCAGGAGGGGATGTGGATGATGGGAAGATATTGGGGTTGCTTGAGATACAGTGAAAACACTCTATGCAGTCAGAAACTTGCTGTCTCTGCAGTATGAATAAAGACAGAACAGAAAAAGTACACAGCTGATAAAAATTCATAAAAATTAAGTAGTGCTAAGTAGAGAGCAATACAAAAGAGTGAGCAACTAACAATTATTTTTCTGCAATGAAATTGAGCTTTTGAAGACAGTCTAATAAACTATATGAAACATTGCACACTTCTTTCATTTTTTTTGAACTGAAAAAGTAATTGTACATAGAGTCATTGACTAAAGTTTTATGATCTTAGGAAGCTGTTTTTTAATGATGCATCAACATAAGGGTTTATATTAATGCATCTTTCCCTGTTGCTTGCAGTGTTTTGTGTCTGTTTTCCATAGATCAGACCACTTACTTTAGATAACAAAAAATGCAAAAAAGATTGTTATTTTTGCCTTGTATTAATGAAGAATACTTTGCATCTCAGAGCACCCCAGCTGGCTAATACTAGATGAGATTTAAACATCTTGAAAGCATCATTTTAGAATTCATTTAATTCATTAGTTAGTTGTATACAATTTTCAGTGTTCTTTTTCAGCTCCCTATATTTAAAGTCAGCGTATCTGCTACCTTCTAGGCATCCAGTTTCTCTGTGTAAAACTTGGTGAAACTTCATTAATGCTGCCTGATTTTTTCTCAGGTGCTTTAGTGAAATTCAAGTAGTAATGATGGGATAAAACTATGGGACTGACCTCTGGAATCAGAGTTGGGATTTGGTTCTGGCCTAAAGGATTGTCAGTTCTCCCAGTGTTTGGGCTGTGTTTCTTTCTCTTGTTTAAGGAGATTTGCTGTAGCTCTATTTGAACATTAGTCATTCTTTGAACATTATGCTAGTCTAGAATAGGTTTATTTATGCCTGTGAGCACATGAAGTCTGTGATCTTAAGGGAACATGGAGAAGAGCAGGGCAGCTTTTCTTCGAGGCAGCTCTGGTACCATTGCTTTCCTTGCACTGCTCCTTTGCTTTCTGCGACCCAGGTCACTTGGTTTTCTCCATTAGTCATCGTTCTTAAGGGACTGAGCATAAAGGCAGAGCTTTCTCTTCTTGCCAAGTAAGGACACTAACAAAAGCAGGAATATAAAAGCTTACCTGATCTCTATACTAGAATTTTGTCATTAGACTTGTATTTTGAAAAGTGTGATTGTTACTTTTGTAGTTACCATCACCTCAGCTTGGGTTTGGTTTTTATTTTTCTTTTAATGTTAAGACTGGTTGAGATGTTTATCTTCAATTTTTTGTCAGCTCTTAACAAAATAATGAGTTCTGTTTTCTTGGCTCATTTCAGAGAGTTTAGCATTCATAAATTGAAAGCTAGACGTTTGCAAAATGAAACTTTAAAGTTTGAAAAGTAATATATTAAAATGATGGCTAAAGTGAAGCTACTCTTCAGAGAACTTGTATATCTTGTAGTATTTAAGAATTACTGAAACTGAATTTCTAGGGTTTACCTAGAATGACAGTCTCTGTAAATGTGATTGGATAAGCTCTGTATTAAGGGGAGGAAAAGGACGACTTTAGGGCAGATGTGAATTAACCCACAGAAGTGGAGAGGAAACTTTTTTCCTCTGAGCAATATCTTAACATAATCCACTGTTTCTTCTTTCTAACCAGAGGCCTGCACAGACCTGTCCATTGATTTTGATGCAGCCTTGAGTTCATTCTGTTCCTGTTGTTCCGAGTACCATTAAAAAGTCAGCCACGTTCCATCATGTACTGTAGTTACCTGGATTTACAGTGGAAATAGGCAGCCAAGGGGATGCAGGCTGTTCAGGTTGCAAATTTCTGCATGAAAATCAATGTGCATTTCTAGTGGGCCAGATTGTATTTAATGAGTTTGTTCTGTTGCCCATCTCTAGCATAATGTTAATTGCTCACCGCTACATTTCCTTTCCAAATGAAACTAACATGTATCACATTTCACTGCAGCTTTTGTGTTTTTATATGCTAGCTCCTGAGTCAGAGCTATTTCCAGCTTCAGACTCAGTCTTAGAAAAACTTCACAAGGTGCTCACACACAACTGCTTCATCCAAAAAATCTTCAAAGTAATCAAATGTTACCTGCATCTTGATTTCACAAAGACAAAGGGAATCATGGAGGGGATTTAGGAAGAGAAATGACAGCTCCACTAGCTTTAGTGAGAATGTACCTCTGCAGTTCAGAGTGTCTCAAAGTATTGTTGTGTTTACCTCTCTGAACCTTTGTACATCTTCCTGAGATGCGCTGGGTACTTGTGTTCTGTGTTCTGCCTTTTGCCTTGTGTAGGCAGTGTGTGTAACCAGTGCTGTTGGTCTGACAAGGATTTGTTGTCAGTTCAGACCTGGGTGATCTTGCAGCTGAGGAAATCGTTCTCTTCTCTGTGTTTATGGAGGGGTGTGGGGCTGGGTTTTATGTGATTCATTACCAGTGTGGTTGCAGTGCCACTCCCTTTTCACTGAACAAAACCTGTTTTGCTTCCCTAGGCTACATTTTACTCAGTCATGAGCTTGTGTTCTGTGTGTTTGTGGTTTAATTATGGTCCTCCCAGCTCAAGAGGACAACTGGTTTCATAACAATACAGGAATGGGTAGCCAAACTTCCAAGGGCAGATAAATCATTATTGAAATGCAAAAGTAAATAAACAGTTACCATCTGCTTGTTTATGTGCATTAGAGGCAAGAGAACTTATGCAATACCTTTTACCCAGGCTGGTTTTAAAAGGCAAGGGTGAGGGGGAAATTTGGCTGCGACAGGGAAATAGGAACTCTGTATTCATCCCTGCGGTTTCTGCTGTTCAGTGTCAGCTGCTTCCACCTGGTGGCTGTTTGGGCAAGAATCCTTTAAGTTTACAAACCAGATGTGTCTTCTACTCCCCCAGAAACGCAAATGTTTTCTTCATTTAGATTGTTAAGCAGCAAAAGGAATATTTTTTTTAAGTAACTGAGGATTCTTTTCTCCAACAGTGGCTTATCAGACACAATAATATTGGATATAATATCCAACTACTTGGTCCTTCCAAATAGAATTACAGTGCCCCTTGTCAGTGAAGTGCAGATCGCTCAGTTGCGGTTTCCTATACCAAAGGTAAGCCAGTTTCTGTTAACAGTAATAACTGGGCACTTAGTTTCTTCTCCAGTAACTGTTCAAGACAGTCTGTGTGAATTTCAAAATACAGTTACTGCACTGGTCCAACTTCTTGTGAATTCAATCACTGATAATAACTGATTAAATTTATAAACAACTTCTGTGAAGTTAATGTTTCAAAAGAACACCAAGATTAAGATTCCAACAGAATAGAATGAATCAATCAAACTTTACTACTTTGTAATTTGCTAGATTGTAGCACTCTAATTTAACTGTAGATTAAAAATAAAGTAGCATGTGTTTTATATTATCATGGAAAATTGCTATTAGTGTGCTTCACTAAACAGTTGTTGCTATTTTTTGCTACTCACTTCCAGGAACCTGGTATTTCTTGTTGTAACTGGCATGTTTCTGATGTTTGATGACAGTTTTTCTTTTCAGGAGTCTCTTGAGTACTAGGTCTGTTGAGTGTGTGGATCATCACTGATATCTTCTATTTAGAGTATGTCCAAAATAAGTTTCATGTTAAGGAAATGGCAATGGAAATTTTAAAACATCTGTTGTGTAAATTGTGATGACATGGAAGCTTTCAGATTTCTGTGCAAACTCATCTGTTCTTTTTTCAGGGTGTTCTGAGGATACACTTTATTGAAGCTCAGGACCTGGAGGGAAAAGATACTTACCTAAAAGGGATTGTCAAAGGAAAGTCAGATCCTTATGGAATCATCCGTGTGGGCAACCAGATTTTCCAAAGCAAGGTCATCAAAGAAAATCTCAATCCAAAATGGAATGAAGTTTATGAGGTATAGCCAATAAAAGTGCTTTGTTGTATGTTCTTGTTTCTGGAAGCAACAAAAGAAGAAATATCCTCTTTCTTTTGTTAAAGAGTTTATTTTGGGGGTGTCCTTAAGGAGCTTCTTGATGTCTCCCTCTAGAAGCCCACGGTTCTGTAACAAAGCAGAAAACCAGAAATTCTCCCTTGATTTAAGTCTTTCTTCTTTTTATTTTTGTCTAGACTGAGCATCATTAATTCTGAAAAAGTAGTTTGGACTTTTAGAGCCAACATTGACAGATTTATCTGAAAAGCTCTTAAAATTGCAGTACTCATTAAATTGCAATTTTTAAAGTGTTTGCTTACTGATGTATTTTATTATACAAAGGTACTGCAGCTCAGTGTTTTGCTGTTACTATGCCATTTAACCAAGCTGGTCATTGATAATTTACTGATAATACCCTCTCACTGAACTTCCAGGCCTTA
This sequence comes from Toxostoma redivivum, assembly GCA_013397375.1. Taxonomy (NCBI): domain Eukaryota; kingdom Metazoa; phylum Chordata; class Aves; order Passeriformes; family Mimidae; genus Toxostoma; species Toxostoma redivivum. The sequence goes on along the minus strand of VXBI01014073.1, from coordinate 3,177,133 downwards.
GTGTATGAACATCCAGGACAGGAGCTAGAGATTGAGCTCTTTGATGAAGATCCAGACAAAGATGACTTCCTGGGAAGGTAAATTTTATGGAGAATATGTTTGTAGGTATTGGAAAGAGATGACATTTTGTAATTTTTCTTCAATTACTATTTTTATTTTATTGCAGTTGTTCTGCTATCTAATTGTATTTATAAATCAATTATCTTGGTCGTAAGTAATTCCCTAACTACTTCCTGTATGTAAATACATTTATATGAAAATCTGCTTGGGTGTGTATATACACATCTAGATGTTAACATCTTTTTTGAAAATACCAGGTGAGTATTGTGGGTACCCAGAATTGTGCTCTAGCTTCTTTAATGTTGTGAGCTAGCACTATGTTGTAATTCTTTCTTCAGGCAAAGTTAATATAGTTTTATAGCTCTCTATCTTCTTCATCTTCATAGCTTCTAAATGACTGTCTCGAGTTTATCTTCTCTTAAGAGCTGATCTTAATTTTTTATTAAAGAAATAACTTTGCTGTAGTGCTTTTGCAAACATGACTCACTCTTTGACTTCACAGGCATTTACCCATAAATATTTCAGGGTTTTAGCCAGCTTCTTTTTCCAGTAATTTTTCACCTTTATTTCTTGCAGTTTTGGAACTTCCCATGGTTGCTTTCTGTAGAGAGTAGAGCTTCCTTACCTTTCCAGCTCCTTCTCTCTTAACAGGAGCAACAGTACCTACTTCTCATTAAAATAAAGAAGTAGGTAGTTCAAAGGCTTCTTTTTCTTTGCACTTCCCTAATCTTACACTGAAGTGGTGGTAGGAGGAAGTGATATAATGTGTACATCAGTACTAATAGAATAAAAAGCCAGACAAATGTTCAAGCACTGGCATGCAGCTGTCTGCTCTGTTTAATTTTTAGCAGATTCATTCCCTGCTACATTTTTAGCTTGTGTGAGCTAGAACTCTCCCAGACACTGCCAAAGCATGAATTTGGTCACAGCATATGTCCAGGTGCTATTTCCAGTGGGTAGTTTGGATGTGCTCTCTGTTTTGAGACTTGGGTCATATATATGTGAGTTATATTGTGCCAGTTGCCCTCGTAGCTACAAAATGGGCTCTAGTGTAGGCATTTTTTCTGTTATCCTGCACTCATCTTTGTTCAGCCATTTCATTCCCTACTTCTTTTCTTGTGGAAAAGAATAAGCTACAAGAATAATATTCTGCTGTTTTGATCTCAGAGGATACTCAGGGTGATGCTTGAGTTCTGTGCTAAATCTTTTGTTTCTTGGCTAAAATGCTACTTCTTTTTCTCAATTTTTCTAGTTTGATGATTGATTTAATTGAAGTTGAAAAGGAGCGTCTTCTAGATGAGGTAAGCCAGTTCAGTAAGTTTTGGGTTAAAAAGCCCATACATTGGACATGTAGTTGTTCTTGCATTATTTGTCCCTGGGCATAGTTCCTGTATGTGCAAGAATAACCTTGATGCTGTATAAATAGATGCCCTGATGATCAGTACAGTGGTTTAAGAGATATCTAAACTGGTGAAATCTGAAAAATAATGACATTTTTTGTCAGTCTTGGGGTTTTAAGGTTACTTCTATGCAAATGCAGAAATTACTAACCCAGATATTTGGTGAGAAGGTTTTTTTGCAAGAGAACTTGTTATTTGCTGGAGAGACTAATTTTTTTTCCTATATGTAAGAGAGATTTTATGGGAACATTGTTCAGTGTTTGTTTTCCCAGAACATTTTTACAGAACTTTTAAGATTTTTCTTGGTATTTTAAAGAGGCTTTTATCGTATAACATAGAGGTTTGTCTGGGTAGTTTTATCATTCTGTGTTGGAATACTTTATGTAAAATATGACATTTTAGTGGATCAGATCTTTTCAGGCTGTGTGTACTTCAGATCTGAGAGATTCTTAGTAGACTTTAGTGCTTCCTAAATGTCTTGAAGAACCAATTGAAATCATATATTTGTTTGCCAGATAATTTCACATTACTTCCCTTAATTTTCAGTGGTTTACTTTGGATGAAGTGTCCAAAGGAAAGTTGCATTTAAAACTGGAATGGCTCACATTGATGCCAACTGCAGACAATCTAGACAAGGTATTAAAGGAACACATTACTTTCATTCTAATCTTGATTGTTTTGGGGTGATTTTGTTGTGACTTTTTTGTTTATTTGTTAAGTATGTAACCAGTTCTCTAGCTGCTGTGAATTTGGAGAAACCTGTAATTTTACTTGGAATAATAAAGCTTTTTTCCGAGCTGTCTGTCTTTAGAAATCTCAAACCAGTCATAAGTGTCAGTGGTTTAAATGAGATTTTCAAATGCTTTTGTAGTTCCCTTCTTTTCTCTTAATGTTACTGTTTGAGAATATCTGCTAACACTTCATTAGTCTGGGAGATAAAGCTAGATATGATTTTACAATCTGTCCAATCTAAAAAAAATAAATAGGAAATGGGGTGCAAATTTCCATGCAAGTGGCTTTGAAATACCTTTATGAGTCTTGCAAACTTATTTTTTATGCTTCATGCTGTGAATTTATGAATGTTTGATTTTTGAGAGATAGTTTTTTTGGTTTGTTGTTGTGGTTTTGGTTTTTGTGTTTTTTTTTTTTTTTTTCCCAGAAATGGGACAGAAATAGCAATACTTAGTTTCCAGAAAGGCTTACAATGTGTTTTTGTTTTAGGTGCTAACAAGCATTAGAGCTGATAAAGACCAAGCTAATGATGGGCTTTCATCTGCATTGCTTATTCTGTATTTGGATTCAGCAAGAAATCTGCCTGTAAGTTATGTTCTCATGGGTAGCCTTTTGTCACAGAGTCCCTTGGGTACTCCCAGCATGTCTTGCTTGGTAGTGTGACACACTGCTTTACTAACACACATTGTGCCATCTTCTCTATAATTCCTCTCCTTTCAAGACGTGTAATGTAAGGTCCATTTTTTTAGTAGCATAGTATTATAGCTATATATTTAATAAAACATTACTCTTTAATCAGTATGGTTTTTTCTTTAAAGAATGCTCCTTTCCTGGACTTGAAAGGCTGCATGTTTTTATTACATGATGTTTACCGTAAATCATATGGGATTAGCATGAGGAATTTTAAGGAACTAACTGGGAAAAAACCCACTTCCATGTGTTCAGGTAAACTTTCTTGCTTTGGCTTAGGGTATTGCTGGAGATCTGAAGGTACTGAAGTCCTCATCATGAAATTAATACTGTGCAGTTGATGTTACAGTGCCAGAAGACTTGTACAAGATTTCTGTCAGATTGTTTTCTGCAGCGTGGTTTATTTGATTGTGCAAAACACATAAAAATAAATCATTCTCTCTCTAAGAATTTATCCTATAGGACTGTGAAATAACTTGTTGTGGAGTTTATTTCAGGTTAATGAAGTACTGTTCCTGCTTGTAATTGATAGCAGTAATAAAGTAAACCCTACCATAAAGACATACGTGAAGCTTCACTGAGATTTGCTGGTTTTCAGTATTGCTATTAGATGAGAGGTGCTGGAAGTGATGACTAAAATATGAATCAGAGAATTTGGATTTTTTTGCATGCATTTTACAGATTTGTCTGCTGAAATTTAAGTTAATTTTAAGTTAAATCAGAGTGGTAACAAATGAAACCTTAGTAGCCCAAACAATTTACATGACTGACTAATGATTTCATGTCTGTTCCAGGGTGTATAGAGCAGAGTTGAGAGGCAGTATTTCTAGGCTATTTTAAAAGCTAAAAAGACTAATTTGGAATAGATCCTCATGTTACTTTTTTAGCCTCATTGTATATTGAATTCAGGCAAGATCTGTAACTTAGCAAAAAAAAAAATAGAATTACTACAGTACAGAGTGAGCAGTAACAGAATAGAATTATGGTGTGCTTAGCATCAGTTTCAGAGTACTGCAACAGATAGAGAAAGACTGCCATCTGTTTTGTGTATTAAATTCACTTGAACTAATTTATATATCTTCTTATTCAACTACTGGATTTTACTGAAACAGCTACAGATTTAGTATGTTTGATAAAATACACTAAAGCCTCTCATTTAAAATAGCTGATGTAAAGTTCTCTCATACACCAGTTCCAGTCTTTTCCATACAGCTCTGATTCTCTATTACATTCTCCAACAAATAGTCTGAGGCTTTGTCATAAATTAAATTTTTGGTTTTAAACAAAAATCCTCTAATATTGTCTCCCTCCTTTGGAAAGATCAGGTTGCAAGTCTTGAGTTCTACCTATTTTTGCAGACAGTATTTTAATTTCAGTGCATTTAATCAGTAGATCTCTACACTCTAAGGTACCGAAAGGGGAAATTCTTTGCACAAAGCTGACCAGTTAGGAAATTTGGGAACAGCATCCTGAATTTCTTATTGCTGCATCTGATATCTGTCTACAGTACAAGAATTGCCTGGGTGGGTTGAGAATGATGGTCATAGTGTGGAACCTGTTTAATCCTCTTACTTTTTTCTTCTTTTCTGCCCAGAAAAGCAGTTGCAACAAATGACTCAATTTTAACTTCAAGTTATTTTCTTTCCAGTGTTGTAAAGAATATAATAGAAAGTAACATGGAACAATTGCAAATTCCATGTACAAGTTTTCTACAATAGAATTATATGATACTGTATTAAATAATTTTTTCCGAAAACCAGAGAACAAAAGACTTCACAGTTATGTCAAATAGGGAGGAAATACCATGGGAAGACTTCTTTATGCAGGAGAACTGAAAAGGTTCCTATATATTCTAGAAAGACAATGTCATGGAACTTTTTCATGAACTGCAGTTAATTGTAAATAACCAGAGCTTTTTTATGGCCATAAGATTCTAATATGGAGCAACATTTACAAGACTAAACAAGAAATTTGCTGGTTTCTCATGTTTTGCTCAAGTTCAGTGGTAGGGATTGTGTAGAGCAATAGCAAATTAATCTCTTGGATTGCTTGTATTTATGGAGAAGAGATAATTCAAGAAGAATGAAGGGTTAAAATTACACTGACCCTTATTAATAGTTTGAAGACTTTTGTGCACAACTTTAAAAGTTACAGGGAAATATTTTCTACATTAATAATTTTTATTGCCTTAAGTGAATGCTTATCACTGGTATATTTTTGATAATGCTTTCAGCCTTGTTTAATTTGAGTTACAGTGTTGAGTTACCCCAACACAGGCCTTTCTTTCTTTATGGTGCATCATAGTTTTAAGTGTCTGGCATACTGGGATGATTTATCTGGAAGAGAAATAGAAATGGTGTAGAAGGCTGGTCTCTGAGTTAGTAAACATTAGTTGGACCTGCCATATAGATCTGAACTACCAAGACTGAGCCTGGAAAGTGGGTTAATATATTAAAATAATTAATGAGAAAATAAAATTCAAAAAGCATTCCACCTTGCTGTGCTACAGAAAGTCATTTAATGGATGAAACTATTTATAATGACAAATATTTATTTTTTGTTACCTGCTGTTTACTCTGGAATCCTTTGACTATTTTCCTTAACTTTTCTGTGTAGTAAAGCTGCTTATGCATTCATTCTGCCACAATCCCATCACTCTGCTTTCTCCTTCCATTTCCATCTTTCTAAGAGTATCTACGAGGGAAACTTTGGGTGTGGATACTTAAAAGAGAGGAGAGCATCGGGACTAGTCTTTTGTGAAAACACTACCTCACTCTATAGAGCACTATTTGTGAGTTCTCTGGTATTGTTTGTATTGTACCTTTTCTCTGCCAGAGTGTGGATTAGTGCTACTAAAGCCACTCACTCTAGTGGAATGAGAGCATGCAATTTGTTTTCCTGCATGGTTTCAACAAGTGTGCATTGTTTTTGTGCTATTTTTATTGCATTTTAAAGGCTACTTAAATTTCATTGATCAGCATATCATTGGGTAAGTAATTAACCTTTTATGATAAAAACCCAAGATAAGATTGTTCTAAAAGTTCTTTACATTAAACTTAAATTGCTGATACATTGAGAAATAAAATGCATACTGTACTAGCACATTGTGTGCTGGTTAATGGTTGGCTTTTATTGCAAAGAAATTAAAATAATAAATATTGCAACCAACATCCCCATAGTTTCTTTAAAAGGTGACACACTTAATGTTTTGTAAGAACTCGCAATCTCTCCACACTGGTTCAAGTTGCTTTAAAAATGGGTGCAGTTCTTTGTGCTTCCCAAACTATAAATTCCCTTGTAAATTCTATCTCACTCCATGATGCTCCTTGTTTTGCAAATTCCCAAGCTCCTTTTCTTTTTTTCAAATTAGTCTGTAGCTGGGAGAATCCAGGCTAGGGTGAACTACTAAATAATATTTTTTGCTTGAATTTAATGTTACAAAATTATTAAAAACTGATGAGCCTCTGAGTATCTTGCACTTAAATCTGGAAGTACAACCTTGGTATCTTCAAAAAGATTGAGAATCTCTTCAGAATAACTATCTTTTTGTCAGAAAGAGGTGGGTTTGTCTTTGGAGATTATGCAGATAAATTTGTTATTGGCTGGCTACATCATAATCCTTGATTTTAAAAGATCTTTCCAAAGCCCAGCAAAACCCTTTCTCTGTTAGTTTCTCTGTAGAGGTTAATTTTAAAGTATCTAAAAAGTTATAACCATTCTATAATCTTGTTAAAAATTAATGAATGAGAAACTTTACAACCTAAGGTTCCATCATTCTAGTGTTAAAACTGTTAAAGAGTCGCTGTTTCTTTTAGTTATACAAATACCAGATACCTCTTTAAAGTCATTACTATTTTAAAAAGATCGAAATGCTGGATTAAGGATGTAACCCTAATGGTTTATGTGGATCTTAGGATCTTTGTGTTAAGACAGGTTGTCTATATAGAGCATTTATTTAGAAATCGGACAAAACTTTCCAAGTCCCTGAATCAAATTGTGAGTCAGTGGAACAGCAACTGTTCTAAGAAAGCTGGGTCTGGATTCTCTTCTGCAGCACTGGGAACTGCCTGGCTCTGCAGTATCCTGGGTGCTGATCTTGCTGCAAGCAGCCCTAGAACTGCATTTGTTCCCAGGGCATCGTTAAACGTGGGCTGTCACACAAACATTCACACCTGCAAGCTCAGTCTGTAGCTCACTGTCACGCTGTTACTGGGGAAGTGTTAAAAAGGGAGCTCACTTCCTATGGGGAGAGGAAAATTCTGAGTGCTCTCTGTTCCTTTCTAGATGGTTTATTGACTGCTGCAAATCTAGGTTTGTGACACCAAGACATTTACCCATCTAAATCTGATTTAGCTAAAGTTAAGGTGTAAGAATTGGGTTAGTTTAATTTCCAAAAGTAACACTTTTAAAAGTAGTTTTATGATAATCGATAGTTCATAACAGTTTTGGTGTCTGTGAAATATATAAATTATACATATTTGAAATTAGCTCTTACAGGTAGTAACAGTCTCCTGGTTATCCAGTGAGGATGCACTCAGAGATACCCCAAGCAACACTTAGTGAGTCTAAAGAAGTAATGAGTCATAGCCAAAGCATATTGAATCAGGAGCTGGCTGAATAACAAACTCGTTTTTCACTTGTATAATTAATGGATTCATTATTAGGATTTACTGCAAATGTCACTGGCTGTTACAGAATTCCACTGTGTCATTATCAGTGTATTTCTTGTATAACCCATCCTCTTTTCCTATAACTGCAGAGACACTCAGAACCATATCAAGACTATTTTGTCACCCAAAGCAAGGCCTTCCCTTTTTATATTGGGCACCCCCTTTTCTCCTCTGAGTCTCCTTCTTCCCAGCCTTTCAGCCACCATCTTCATGGAAGTGCAGCTTCTTCCCTTGAAACCTGAAGCCTGGCTTAATTTGCCCCAGCTGATGTCCCTCTTGGCCTATCCTTGCTATGATTCCAGAGGAAGTGAGATATGTCCAACATCCAGGAGTCAGTGGTTGCCCACCCTTATGTATGACCACATAGGTTTGGTTTTGACATCTAAAGTTCTTTGAATTAATAATATAGGAGGGGAAAGATTTGTATTGAACATGCAGGTGTAAATGGAAAGGAAAAAAATGTCCAGTAAGTTGAGTGGCAGTTTAAGATTCAAAATTATCTTGGTAAGTTGTAGTTGCCACCTGATAAAATTAGGTACTTCTCCTTATAAATGTGGGATGGAAATAGAAAGAAAGAGATTTGAAAAGAGATCTTTCTACAGAAAGAGATTTGTAATTGTGCTGTGTCATATTGTTATGAAAGAAAACACTGTACTCTATGTAGAAAAGAGGAATGCAGCCTGTGAGATGTATGGCCTAATCCTTTTGTTCTACTTAGCTGTTGCCAAGGCCCTGGTCTTGGCTGTAGCAGTTTAAGTCTGGAGCCTTGCACTGATGATGAGAGAGACAGTAACCATGGCTATCAGAGAGAGGGAGTTCAACCTTGGAAGTAAATCATGGAGCCACAGAAAAGTTTGGGACCTTAAAGATCGTCTCCTTCCAACCCCTCTGCCATGGGCAGGGACACCTTGCACTAGATCAGGTTAACCTCATTAGATCAAAAGCCCCATTCAGTCTGGCCTTGCATATTTCCAGGGATGGAGAATCCACAACTGGTGCAAACAAAATGCCAATTTTATCTTTGTCATAAAACAGGGAAGAGTGCTTAAACTGCAGCAAAAAACGTACCTGTCAAGCATTTAAAAATTTCCTAATAAAAAGCAGTTAAGCATTAGTTTCAATGAGGGGTAGTTAGTTTCAATTAGTTTCAACTAGGGATAGTGTGCAGTCTCCATCTTTGAAGTTCTGCAAGTACAATACTAAGTTCCTAATGTATCAGATAAACAACTGTAGACAATTTCTTGATTTTATTTTAAGAAAGATAATGTTCAAGAAAAATACCCCACAAAAGTAGTTAAACTTTATTTCTGGTTCTCTCAAGTTTAAGAGTTGGACTTGATATTCCTTGTGGGTTGCTTCCAACTCAAAATATTCTGTGATTTTGTGCTGGCTATTGTATGTTCATTCTGAAATAAAAATTTTCAAGCAGGATGCCAGGAATCTTTGGAATATTTTGGCCAACTGGAGTATATGACATCCCAAAAGAAACTGCAAAATAATATTTCTGCATAAAGGTTAAATCTTTTCAAATTTTAGTCACTTAGATTTTCATTTCAGAAAGGTGTTTCTTTTGGCAAAGCAATAATATCAGTTCCTGCTCATAAACCAGAATATTTTAAAAAGTCACTGTGCAATTTTTTGTTGCTGCAGTCTACAGCTTCTGAAACAGAATTCTCCCTTGAAAAAAAGTTGAGTCCCTAAAGAAAAAGTCAGCCATTAGTACACTAATTTGAAGTCTGTTTTATTTACAAGTCTTATTTCCTAAAACTATTTCATATGAATGCAAATTTTCCTAGATATTGTCACTTCAAGAACAATATATTAATCTTAAAATAAAATTCTAAAATTTCTGTATTTAATGGAAAGCAGTCAGAGGTTTTGTCCTGCAAAGCCAGTTTAAATTCTTATTTTTAGTATATTTGCACGTCTTCATTCAACTGAGTAAGGCAGCACACCTTCATTCTAATTAGCATGAGTGTTTGCTTTAGTTTTCTGAAGAGGCTTAAAGAATTTTGACTTCTATAAAGATAAAAATCCCTATCAATTAGATATTGTAATTTCTCCCATAAAAGGACTCCTTTGCATAATTACCATCAGAGAAGCTCCTGGGTTGTGAAAGTATGCTCAACCAAATTCTAAAAAGGTTCATTCAGAAGGCAGTTCATAGGGCATCAGGCATTAAATAAAAATATTTTGTGAATTATCTTTTTTAGGATTAAAAAAAAATCAGAGAAATGCAAGCAGACTGAAATTGGGTATATTAGTTTTAAAGCAGAATAAAAATGTCTAGAAGAGAAGAGGAAAAAAAGTTTTGTCAGACTTTTTGTTATTGTGGTGGTGGTCCTTCATTGTTTTGTTTGAAAGATGTTGGTTTTATTTTTTTAGGTTGATTTTTTTTTTTCCCCCTGCTTTGTCCTATGTTGTCGTGTCATAATTTATTAACCTAGTGAAATTGCTTCATTGCATGTCTTATTAACCCTTCCTATGTTCATTCTCTCCTGACTTAAAAGAATAATCCATTAGAATTTAACCCTGATGGCTTGAAGAAGGCTGCTGTTCAGAAAGCCCTAAAGGTAACATTAATATAGTTGTCCATTTAAGGTCACAAGAGTAATTGGAAATGCACGAATGCCTGCAACACTGCACTTCCAACACTGGATGGATTTCTATTGCCAGATACATATTTAGTGTAATTCTGTTTTACTTGAGTTTGATTTCAAGAAGCCAATGTCAAGATGTTAAAATACTGTGGTCTGTGGTAATTTGAACTCTAGATCAGATTAGTGGAATACAGGCTGCTTGAGAAGACTGGGGAAAAGTGCTGAGAACTAATTTGTAGTAGTAACTAAAGAATGAAGCTGACATGAAAGCTAAGACATCTTTTACATACTGAGTGATACCTTATCACTCAACTCTGAATGATTGGTTTGGAATAATCTTGTTCCTGCTAGATGTTTTTAGAAGGTTTTTACATCTTTTATATGACTGCTAAAGAAATTTAGGCCAGCTTTTTGGTAGGCAAACTTGGAAAGGGCTAAGCTGGAGTAACTTCATCAAGGGACAGACTTTAACAGGCTGTCAACGAGTCTGTCAGTACCTGGTGTTAGAGGTGCATTATATGTGTGTGCACATTGTTACCTGCTTAATTTGAATTAAAATTATTCCTATTTACATATCGGCTTAAATGACAGGGTCTTTTTATCAACTCCTGTAGTTTCATCATTTTATGAAGAAACTTTCAGGCACCATTTTGTGGACAAAGAAAAAATGAAGATAATATCACCTACCATTTTAAAACATCATCAGTTGCAGTGTAATATGGCTTGCTTTCTGTTCTGTAAACCTTTGTATTTGGTTTTATTTGAGAGCTAAATATTTTTTTTATTGGAAATCATAAAAAAGAAAGGCAGCATTCATCCAAGAAAGGAGTGCTTTAACAGCTTTATTTCTAAAGGAAAGTATGTTTCTAAGCAGTATGTCACATTAAAGTGAGAATTATTAGTGGAAGTATGATGTCCAGAATGTAAGTTCAGATAAAAAATGTATCTAAATGATGCAATTTCTTAATTTAAAAATACAAAATATTTGAATCACTTGGTTGCAATTGTGACCTTACATGCATTAAGAAGATTCTAACTAACTTTCTGTTGATATACCTGGTTTTCCTACAGGCTAGATCTCAAAATAACCATGTATCCTACATTTTCTAGGCTTTTTAAACTGCATTAACATCTGCTTGAGATGATTAACTTTCATGTCTAAATTTTCTTTCTGAATTAATTTTTTTTATATTATTAAATTGAAGTTCGTGAAAGAAACATATAGTTGGAATGTTCCTTTGCATATATAATTTGTTTCTAAACTGATGTTTGTTTTCACAGTTTGATGTAATGCTATACAGCTGGTGAGCAAGGCTCAGATATGGCAGATGTTTGGTTCTCTAATAAAGAGTATTTGGTAAACTGTAGAAATATCCCTCACATACATTATAGTGCATATTCTTTCTCCCCAAACTGAAAAGTAAGGAACATCAGTGTTGGATACCTCATCCAATTTAATAGTTCTATATATAAAGTTCTGAGCTTGTGTTTTCTTTATATCTCCCATCTGCATGCAATATTCATTTTGCAGTTTTAACTATGCTTCATTAGCTTTGGGGATTGTAATGCTTATTAAAAGATAAGAATTTGCATCTTACCAGTTTCATATAAAGAAATTGGAAATAAGTCTAAAACTCCTTCTTATTAAGAGCATTTTGCTTCAGCATTATTTAGGTAGTTGGATGCCTTCATGTTGATGGTACACCAGCTACTCGCCAGTCTGCCATTCCAGCCAGCTGAATAAAATACTGAGAATAATAGAGAAGCATGTAGTAGATATGATTTATATTTTTAAGATGCAAACATTAAGTTTCAGAGGGGAGAGGTTTTGCTTTATTCTGAAGGCAAAGTTTTCACTTTCTCTTTACCAGTCAGGAAAGAAAATAAACAGCAATCCCAACCCACTTGTTTTGCTGTCAGTTGGACACAAGGCGCAGGAGAGTAAGGTAAGTTCCTGCTCTTTAGACTTGGCTCTGTCTCCACATATTTGGTAGGTCTGTGAGCTTGGCATTTGGCTACCAAACCATGGGGGCATATACACAACACTGAGTTACCACCAGAGCTGAAACTGGCAACAAGCAGCCAAGGATTACAGCCTATGACCTAAAACCACCTTATCAACTAAACCATGGCACCAAGTGCCACATCCAGTCTTTGCTTAAACACCTCCAGGGATGGTGACTCCACCACCTCTCTGGGCAGCCCATTCCAGTGCCCAATCACTATTTCTGTGAAGAATTTTTTTCTAATGTCTGGCCTAAACTTGCTCTGGTGCAATTTGACGGTGTCCTCTTGTCCTGTCACTGGTTGCCTGGGAGAAGAGGCTGACCCCACCTGGCTGCAGCCTCCTTTCAGGCAGCTTCCTGTCAGGGAGTTGCAGAGAGCAGTGAGGTTCCCCCCGAGTCTCCTTGAGACTAAACAATCCCAGCTTCCTCAGCTGTTCCTCATCAGACTTGTTTTCTAGACCCTTCCCAAGCCTTGCTACTCCTCTTTGCACACATCGGATAAAATGCCAAAATGAAAAATGTACTCATCTCTTGACTAGACAAACTGTTTTATAATTTGTATACTTCCTTTTTTCTTAACTTCAGATTAGATACAAGACCAATGAACCAGTATGGGAGGAAAACTTTACTTTCTTTGTACACAATCCCAAAAGACAAGATCTTGAAGTTGAGGTATGTGTCTCACTCTCTTTAGATACTTTCTTTTCTAAGATGTTGCAGTAGTAACATTCACACATTAAAGGCTGTTATGAAATGAGACTGAATATAATGTGACCACCATTAAAATTATACTTCAGGTATTTTTTTTAGACCAGGCAATTAAATGTTTATTTCTGTTTACTACTAAAAGGAAGGAAAACTATAACCAGGCTCTCACATGAATAACATAGTTAATGGTTGTCTTTTCTAATTGAAAAAAAAATCCAAAAGTAAATTTGGTATACCAGTTTGGAACTAGGAATCTTTCCTCTTTCATACCAAGGAAAGTATTCACTTTATCCAAATACTCTATCTCTTTATGCTGTTGACATGTCCATGACATAGTTCTAAGAGACTGAAGTGTAAAGGAGGACTGTCTTAGTCACTCTTCCTCTAATAGCTGTGGGAATTCATTTTCACATGGACAGTTTGGAAACTATGTAGTTATTTTGATCAAGGGTCTGGTAGATATAGATATGGTGGTTACTTTTCTGTATTACTTTTGTTGTAGAAGGTAAGGTTGAAGAAATGAGGCGTTGAATATATTTGTTTTTACCTCCTTCAGTGTAAAGTAATCTTAAAATCAGGGAAACTTGGTTTAAGAACAGACTACTTTCAATATTGTTTGTATTTTTTGTTTTTACATAAAAATGTAATTCCCTTCTTTGAATTCTTACAAAGCAGATGATACAAAGTGAGTTAATTTCTGTGTTCCTTCAGGTGAGGGATGAACAACACCAGTGTTCTTTGGGGAACTTCAAGCTGCCTCTAAGCCAGTTGCTAGAGAGTGAAGATTTAACTATGCATCAGCGGTTCCACCTGAGCAACTCTGGTCCCAACAGCACTATAAACATGAAGATTGCACTCAGGGTACTCTAAAACCTTTCCCATTGTAAATACCTGAAAGCATATTTCGGGCTTGTGGTCTCCTGGTCTGGCAGCTTTTGAAGAAGCCAGTACATTTCCTTTGATGTCACCTGCCAAGTGTCCTTGGTTGTGCAGAGCTGTTAGTACACAGAGATAGTCTCTAATTTAAATACAATCCATTTGAAAACTACAATTCTCAAAAATGAAACAATAGGCACCTGCATTAATTAAAACCGAGCTTCCCTGTGGCTTTAGTTTGGAAATCATGTTTTGAATCTAAATTCCTTTTTTTTTTAAAAATAAATTATATAAGGAGAGGAAGTACCTGCATAGTACTGGAAAAATTCAAACCAGCTTTCAAGCATATTGGAGTTTTGAAAACAAAACTTGAGTACCTGAAAGTTGGTTTGTCTTTTTTTCCCTGTCTAAATTATTTGGTTTAATAAAGTACTATATCTCATTGCAAATGCTGTCAAACTTCTGTTATTTTTCTTTCTAAAGCACTTTGTTGCTTACATGTCATTAATAAATTAAAGTAACCTATAAAAGAGAAAGCAAGGACAATTAATGAGAAAAAATTGTGATGTAAAATGAAATTTCAAAAGAGTAGAAGAAAAAATTAAAGAATATTTTTCCAGATGGCTAGAGTTGCAAAGTAAATAGCACTTGCACCAGAAGTGCTTAGAATATGGGAAGGGAATAATGAGGAGAATATTTATTAATGAATGGAGAATTTTACATTGCTTTATGGTTACTGCAGTTGCCATGAAGAAGGTGGAGATGTGTTTTGTCATGCAAAGCATTTCATATTGTAGAGCTAGTAAGTCTGAATGTTTTTGGTTCTGCTTTGGTGTCTTAAATTTACAACTTGCGACCAACCAGTACTCTTGTGGAAACAAATTTGTTCCTGTTTCTTATACTGCAAAATAGTAACATTATGTGTATTTTCCTGTATCCAGGTCCTTTCTCTTGAAAAGCAGGCAAGATCTCCAGATCATCAACACTCAGCCCAAGTAAAAAGGCCATCTCTTTCCAAAGATGCACGAAAATCATCTTTTAAGCCTCAGGTTCCTGTCTCACCAACATCTGACCCAAACAAGTCTGTTCCAGCCTCCCCAGTGACTGACAGTGACAGAAAGACTGATACAGCTGATAAAAGTCAGCCTCCCAATGCCAGCCCGCAGTGGCCTACAGATCTCAGCCGCAGCTCGTCCAGCCTTCACGCCTCCAACTTCTCGTGCTCCCCCAGCCACCTGTCGGTGAAGGAGCCCACGCCCAGCATCGCCTCCGACATCTCCCTGCCCATCGCCACGCAGGAGCTGCGCCAGCGGCTGCGGCAGCTCGAGAAGTACGGCCTGCACCGCTTGCCTCTGCAGCACATCGCAGCTGGCTCACAAAGGGTCACCAAAGCACCACTGCTTAGTTCACATCGCAGTAATACTTTCCACTGTGCAGTCATTAGGATTTTCTGCTTCTTCCTGGTATCTCAGACAGAAGCTGCAATTAGAAGTTCCTTACTGTGATCATCCGGAAGATAAAGTCCCATTTCTTCTCATAGCTGCACTTTGTAGTTTCATAGCAGTAGTTGCCTGTTTCACCACTGAATCCTATTAGGATTAATTAAGCCAATTAAGCTGGAAATAGTTGGTCTTTTTAAATAACTCAGAGGAATATTTGACTATAAAGAATGTTAAATAGGTAGTCAGTTACTATGCAGTCACTGAAGATTGCTGCAGCCATGCTTTCTTAAATTCTTGAATTTTTTTACTTGCCTCAGTGAGCACCCATATTTACCAAGTACAGACAGCTGAGCAGCCATCCTGCTCTGAGTAGGTGACTGAAAACTATTCATTTCCTATTCATGGAGCTTCTCTGTGAATCTAAGTAGGAAGATTTTATTGTTTTATTTGCAAGACATTGCAATTCATCTTTTTCTCTGTCAGAGTTCATAGAATCAACTGAGTCAGAGAGGTTGGACAGAATCTCTGGTTGGTCATCCCTCTGCCTAAAGCAAATCCCTCTTCAAAGTTAGATCAGGTTTCTTGGGCCTTGTCCAAACAACTTTTGGTTATCTTCAAGGATAGAGATGCCATAAACCTGTTCAGCAACTCCAGTGCTTAAACACTCCACTGTTAAAACATTCTTCCTTATTTCTATTGAAATTTATCTTGCTGCAGCTTGACTGTGGCCTCTTGTTATTTCACTGTGTTCAGCCCTGAGGAGTCTGACTTGGTCTTCTCTAAAATGGCTGTTTTAAGTAGTGGAAGGGCTGCAATTGAGTCTGCTGTTGGCTCTCTCTTCAGTTGGTATACAAATACACCACGTGCTCCAGACCCCCATTTATCTTCACAGTCACATGCTAACTTGGCTTGACTTTGTCAATGTCTGTCCTGGTCCAAAACTGAGTTAGAATTTATTAATTGTGATAAAGATTGAAATACTACTCCTCATGTAATGCACAAATGTCATGCTTTGTCATTTGGTAAGAGTGGTAAAGCTACAGGTAGTGAGGTCCTTTATTGCAGACCACATGTCTCTGATTTCTTATAATTTTATTATTTTAACTAAGAAAATACTGAAATTAAATCTTCATTCTATTTTTTTAAAGTGAATGACTTGGGAATTTCTATAGATCAATCACTTTGTAGTAGGTATTCACAAAACAGGCACTCTTCTCCCTTGAAGATAAGATATCTTTCAGGTGGCTGAGAAATGGCAAATATGGCACATACTGTGCTGTGTGATGTAGAAAATACTTGTAGTCAGTACACACAAACTAAAATGAGCATTTCATGGAGATGAGGGAACTGCACATGTTGGCCATTCTTTAAAACACAAATTCTTAAGCACGGTGCTTGGTTTTTATTTAAACATGGCCTGTTAGTGTAAATTTATTCTAATCTTATTTTTATGGTGATATAAGCTATAGAAATGTCAAATGGTTATGTTTGTACTGTGATTTGAGCCTTTACAACAGGAAGTGGATTTAAATTATCACTATTTTAATCTCAAGAATATCTATATTTCTATGATAAGAGAATTTAGAAAAGAATTAGCTGGTCTAATTGACTTCTGGCCTTAGGCAGCTCATGGCTGAGGTTTTCATTGCAGTTACACTATTATTCTTTCCAATTTCCTAGATACTGCTTTGATGTTTATTTTAGGGCAAGCAAGATCTTTACTCATAATGATTTTTGAAGTATTAAGGAGCAGCTGACCTCTAAACTGACAAGAGTACCTGAACTATTTTGGAGAGAGAGGTGCTGGCCGAGGAACTGAAGTACAAGAATCTGATGAGGATGTGCTCACACACTTACATGTGTTCTCTTCTTTCACATTGGTCTAGAGAAGTTGGATAATACATGATTTCTGGGAAAATTGCTTAGTTAAATCTTACTTCTAATGTGCATTTTAAAAACTAAGCATAATGTTCTGCCTTTTCCTGCAGTGGAACAACTCTGGGGCAGTCTCCATTAGGACAGATTCAGCTAACAATTCGTCATAGTTCCCAAAGAAACAAACTGATTGTGGTGGTTCATTCCTGCAGGTGAGCATACAATACACAATCTCATATCTGGGCATATAAAGTTTATTATATCCTGACTTACTACTAAGTGGATTGGTTAATCTTTATTATTTTTAAAACAACGTATGCATAAATGCAAAAATATACAAAGCTGTACTCAGAATCAGTAAAAACTTGCTGTGATACTATATTTGTCTATTATGCTTCTGTCAGATTTTTAATGAAAATGACATTTAGATTTTTATCAGTGGTATCTGAAAGCTGTTCCTAAGAGACTGAATTTTTTACAGAGTGACCAAAACACATGATTTCTAAAAAGCTATATCTAAACTTCAAATTACAATTCAGGAAACATTGCATTCCCACCTCTGCTCTCTGCTTACTGGTCACCTGGTCTTGTACAAGTCACTCCACATCATATTTTGTGCAGGGGAACTGCTTCATGTACTAAATTAAGTGATGGTAGTGTAGACACTTATATTCAGCAATTTCTTGTTGATTTTCTGAGTGCTTTTCTATGTTTTTTCACAGAAATCTAATAGCGTTTTCTGAAGAAGGATCCGATCCCTATGTGCGAATGTATTTGTTGCCTGATAAGAGACGATCAGGAAGAAGAAAAACACACGTATCAAAGAAGACATTAAACCCAGTGTTTGATCAAATGTAGGTTCTAAACTATGTGTAGTAGTTTTGTATCATGGAATTGCAAAGCTGTCAAATCAAGATTTCTGTGCTTACTGAAGGGTGAGCTGTTGAAGTTCCTGGTTGTCACCATTAGACTTGGTCATACCTACCTCTCCTGCTGTAAAATAACTCTTCTCACCTATTCCCTGTTACCACTATAGCCCTTTTTGCTGTTAGCAGCCACTTCTGTCTTTCCTGCCTGCCTACACCAGTTCCATGCCCCTTGTGCTGGTAGCTCAGCTGCAGGATTTGCTCTCCTGGCAGGTGGGGAGAACACAAGTGCCTTTAGCTGGCCAGTGCTGCTGGCTCCCTTCCTGCCAGAAAGCTTTTGGCTAGCTGAGTGCCTGGCTGATGCTGCCAGCCAGTGCCTGTGCATGATCACATTGCTCAGTCACTCAGTGGCACTTCCAGCATCCAGGGAATCAGGAAATTTCCCTGTAGATTATATCCTGGCCCATATGTTGGAAATTGTACCAGCTTGTGCAATATTATATTGCAAAAAATCCTCATCCTTGCAGTCATATTTTTGACAGCAGTTTCCCTCACATGTCTGCCTGTTACTCTCCCACCCATCACTTTTCAATAAAGACCTTTCTCTACAGACAGCAAATGAACTCAGGGAAAACACTTCTGTCCAAGGCAAATCTGTAAATCATTACTTAGAGGCTCCAGCATATTTTCTTGGTAGCGCAGCTCTCTCCTGTTCATTCTAGATAATAGATTTATTTCGCTGTGTGTGCCTTTCCAGGGTAAATATATTGCAAAGCAATAAAACTGTTTAAGAACTGTAGTGACAGATAGATGTAGGTGTGGTATAACCTTGTCCTGACTTTGTCTAAGTTTCAGCTCTAGCAAAGAGCTATCTTTGATAGTTTTCTTCAGCCAGCCAGAAAAGAAAAGGAGCTCTACTTATCAATTACAGTACAACTGACCAATCTTTCCCTTTTGGAAAATACTGAGTTCTCAGTACAGTAGGATTCCACATTCACATTTCTCGATAGTCAGTGCTTGACCTTTTCCTCCTTTTGTCTTGCTCATGTGTTTGTTTTGTTTTACCAGTGGCCTCTAGAGGCCAAAGGTAACAGAAGTCTCAAACATTTGATGTTGATATTGATCACGGTTTTCAAGAAAAACTTTAGGCAAAACATTGGGATTTTTTTCTTTATTTGTCTCAGACCTCATTTTTTAATTTGGGGAGGGAGATGGTTTGGTTTTGATTTGAGTGGCTGTTTAGCTGTAGGAATTGAACTTGCACCTCTGGTACAGAATTCCCTCTAAAGAAAGCATCTCTTTGCCTTTCAGGTTTGATTTCAGTGTTTCCCTGCCTGAAGTACAGAGAAGAACACTAGATGTAGCAGTGAAGAACAGTGGTGGGTTCTTGTCCAAAGATAAAGGGCTGCTTGGCAAAGTAAGTTGACAATAGACAAATTCTGTAAACACAGCTTGTTATTGTACAAAACAAAAATCCTCTTCACATATGAGTTAATGTTGGCTGAAGCACCTGATTCGGGTATGAAGCTTTCAAAAATTACAGGTGCCTTAGATGTCAGGCTTTAGTAAGGGAAGGAACAAATTGCAGAGCCAGACTTAGGAAGATGAGGCAGTAATCTCTTCTGGAGAGTGGTAAGTTCACAGTAACAAAAGAAATGTGCTTGTCAGACTTACTAATCATGCTGTCAGATAAAGAAAGAACCAGTAGAAACCAGGCAATATTTCAGAAAGTGTTCAGACAAAACTGGAAAGACAAACTAGTACTTAGGGAAACACACAAGTAATTAAATTCCCAGTTTGTAGAGAAAGAGCTGCTACTGGAGACATTCCCAATGCCAACACCAGCTGTTGTGTTTGTAACTTCAGTGTTCTATAGGCACACATTAAATCACCCGATTTGTTACACATGTGATTTGGAGCATGAGAAAGGAATAGTAAATTCCTACACCCTTTCAAATTGCTGTATTTGAGCTCTGTGAAGAGAATGAGAGATACAGAGTCATGGTCAGTTTGTGGTGAACAGTGTCCTCAACGTTCCTGTTCATCCAGAAGGCTGTTTAGGAACACATCTGCTGATTGCCACTGCCAGCTGTGATGTGCTCTGGGACTGTACCACTGAAGGGTGTGGATTTTAAGGTCAAAACCAGCAACTTGAAATTGTAGGCAGATAGCAGAGAGCTGTGATGACAAGGATGTAAAATACATCATTTACCAATGGCATTGCTTACACTGTAGTTTACAGGACTGTCAGATTTGATCTTTAATAGAAGTAGAATGAAAGGCACACACAGCACATTGATTGGTAATTTAACTTTCCACAGTTATTAATACCTCTGGCATCTGAAGAACTTGCTAAAGGCTGGACCCAGTGGTAAGTGTAACATTTCCTTTATTAATAACAATACTATATATTAACAACTACTGTGTTAATAATAGTTTTAGTAATATATGCGAAATGTAAAAAAATGAATCCTTTGGGTTTTTCTTTTTCAGGTATGATTTGACAGAAGATGGTACAAGGCCACATGGTGCAAGTTAGGCCCAGGGACACCAGGAATTCCTCACACATAATTTTGCCAACCTTTATATATTTTTAACGCATTGTTTTCAGAGATGTACCAATATTATTTTTATAGCTTTACTGATTTAGTTCTTAGACACCTCCCCAATAATTTTGTAACACTTGGTCATTTCATTTAGACATAGCCTTCCTCATTGTTAAACTTTATATTTTATTTTGCTAAACAGTTCTATGTGTTACTGTAATGTGCAATAGTACAGTAAAGTAATCTTTTGTGTTTAAATTTATCTTTATGATGGCTGTACCTACTAGAAAGTGAAAAGAACATGTTCTGCTGTTTTCCTGCCTTGTTTTATATCTCACCAAGGTATACTGTACCATGTAAATATATACTATTTTTTTATAATTCTTTCATGCTGGTTTGAATTCAGAAGAAAACTAGATAAAGGATACAGATATTTTCTTCTAAATGCATGTTAATTTCTTCAGATGAATATCTTTTGTCTTTGCAGCACAATGGTCTTAATCATTTTGTGATATTCTGCAAAAAGAAACTGCAGAAAAACATTTTTACTTTATGGTGTTTCTGGCCCAGTGGGGCTAGCTTAAAATGTATAAAACATTAACATTTTAATATTTATATAGAAATGTATTATTGGGAAATCATGCTATAGAATATTATAAATAAAAATGAGAATTCTATAAATATTGTATAAATAGAGGATGAGGTCCACAAATCACAGTTTCTAAATCTGAGTTTTCATTTAACGGAGTAAATGTAACAAACAGTACAGTTTTATTATACAGGTTCAGTTGGATTTTGTTATTTATTCCTGTACTCTGGAGTACTAGACGTGATTTTTTGAAGGTATGAGGACATGGATTTTTCTGTATTATAAAGAAGATCTCTAACCACTTTAAACTGTCCTTACCACCATGTTTCACTGATTTATAAGTAGACAAATCAGCTCGCAAGTTAAGTTCATATAGTAGGCATATGTACAAGACATATGTTATTTTTATTCTGCAGTACTGTGCTAAAATGTATGTTATGTGATACCTTCTGTAATCCTCAAATGAACACCAGTGGGTCAGAAAGTGGGGAACTGAGATGAACCTGTGGCTGTCTTTGACAGTTGCTTCATTGCTACTTGGTGTGTTCGGTGCATGAACAGAATGGCCTTCAGGGGTCCATGCAGGTTCCTGAGCAATGCTGTCCTTCTCCTGAAGCAGTGCCCTGGGCTGGGCAGGAGGCAGCAGGGACACCATTAGCACTAAGTGATCCAGGCAGGCAGGATCTGAAGGGAGTGCATCAGCCCCAACAGCTGAGCTCGTAACTCTAATTTTATGAATTATGGGAATCCTTTTTTGTATTCAGAACTGATTTTTCTTTTTCTGGTAAGTTTTTTCAGACTGTTAGAAAAATGTGCATTAAAAATCCAAGAGAACAGCTTGGCTTTTGCAGAGCCAGTGTCCTCATCCTTGGAGAAGTATGCAATTAGAAAAAGTATGTTATTTAGTTAAGATTCTAGAATGATGTCTCAGCCAAGAAAGAATTTTAAAGCAGAATGATAAACTCTTGAAATTAGCTTTATTGTAAGACTACTGACAGAACCTTAACTTTAGATGTAGAATTTGCCTACATTACCAGATGTACCAAAGTGCCTACCATAGATGTAGCTTTTTGTCTTTTTCAAGTCTAAAAATTTAAGTTTGTCTAAATTCAATTTAACATGAACATTTGTTATGGATATGTGTGAACTGCATCATACAGCTTTATACAGCGATGGCCTTCTCATTGCCGTGTTTTATATAAGACAATTTTATCAAACAATCTTACATTGTAAATTGTACTGTAACTGCTGTTACTGGGCTGGGGAATAGAGATTCTTTGTAAGAAAACATTTCCATTTGAAGGCTTCACTGTATATTGGAATGTATGGGTAGCTATATATTCACTCTTCTATTCATATAAAATATATTGGAAATTATATTTTCTTTGCTAGTTCTCCATTAAGATGTTAAGAATAAAAAGACAAAGAAATGTTCTTAATGCAATGAAAATGCAGAAACCAAATTCTAATCTGAATAAATGAGATATAAGAGTAGCAGTTCAACATAATTATCTTTTGCCTTGGTTCAGTCTGAGGTAGAAGGATATTTCCTCTGCATCTTGGCCAGTGACTGCAGAGAGTTTGATCTGCAGCCAGAAAATAGTGTTAAACTGATTCAGTGTTTCAAGTCTTAAGTGAAGTCTGGGGACAGAAAACTGCACTTGAACAAAAAAATTTCTGTCTTTTAAAGTTTCTAGGTGGAAAATAATGCTGTGTTCAGGCAAATGTGAAAGGATAGCACAAAGTGAATAACTGAATAAAGAATATAGAGCAGGTTTTCAAAATAGCTCACTACCTAAAATTAGGGATTGGTTCTTAGAGATCCCATTTTCCATTTAGGAATCTGTAATGAAGAGATTGAACTGTCATTGCAATTCAGCAACTAGAATTCCCATAGTCTGTCAATTCTGGATGCCAGATCTTCAGAAAAATTCTCCTGAGTGAATTTGGATCAGATTGTGAGTGCCTAGATGAGATCGATTCTTTGGACAGTGGATGCAACTTTTGTATTACCAAATTCCAGTTGTTCCATTTGTATGGAAGTAGGAAGGACAATTTTGCCTCTGGGAAAAAATTGCACCTCATTATCAAGTCATTTATTCAATATCAACTGATAGCTTTTCATGTAGTTCTTGTTTATCCTGTGCCTTAAAATATGAACATATGAAGATGTTTAAGAAATGGTTAAGAATAAGCTTTGTTACCTGTATGTACCAACACATGTTCTGTACTATTGAAACTGTTTTTCGAATTACTCTGCTTCACTGACAAGAAAACCAGCTTTCTTAAATATAACAGTGGTATAACTCGAACTCAAATCAGCATGGATATCACTTGGAAGTGGACTGAGAGAGTTTTAATTTTCTGTCTTGAATCCTTTATCAGAGCTGCAGCAAATGGTGAGAGTTAAAATGAGAACAAAGGGTAATCAATTTTGTACAGATTGCCTTTTTTGCTCATGTAATTCTACATTATGATGCATGTATTTATTCAATAAATGGTTCGTATGGAAGTCAGTGTGTTGCTTCCCTCTACCCCTTCTTCTCTCTTGCATATCCCTGTTGTAACTAGTAATACAATGAAGTGAATTTTTAAAATAATCCTGCATCCAGACTCCTCCTGTAACCTAGGGAGCCTTCCTGTAAGGTCTGGAGGCAGATTTTGGGTCTTATATGAGAGAAAGTGGAATGAGAAGTGCAGGATACTTCATGGGGATTTCTGTGCTTGTTCTGGAACAGATTCACTCATAAGCATTAGTAGGTCCTTTGTTCAATGTCAGTGGTTTCTTTTTCTCTTAAATTGATCAGTTGAACAAATTGTCATAATTCTAGCACTTACTAAATAATTTTCATTAATTATGCTTTCAAACGGACTTAGAACTGTATTTAATTGCTTCAGATTTTGAATCAGCAGATTTCTCACTGTGGCATTCTTTCCTGTTCTTTCATTTGCTTGGTAAGGCAAATACTGATTTAAAATATAATGATGTACTGCATAAACAAGAAGAGGTGTTGTATCCTCTATCCATTCCAGAAAAAGTGCCATAGAAATTATGCTCTTTGCATTAAACATTAATTTATAATTAGTTATAATTCTGTAATTAATTATGATACCTCTTCCCATAAACAGCTACAGCTTGTCTGAATTCATCATATTCAGTCAGTTATCATCAGCCATAAATAAAAGCTGCAGAACTTCATCAATCAGTCACTATCCCGTTTAGAATAGGCCCCACTGGATAATCTTTAATGTTACTAACTACAAAATTATGTTCCATTTTGGTTTGGGTTTTTTTTTTCCTTAGAGGAGATATGTCCTTTTTTTAGCAGAATAAAAAGCATCTGCTAATCAATGGAAAGGCACCTAAAGCCAAGGAAAAGCATGGCTGTCTCCACATTTCCCTCATGGCAAGGTGGTTCTGGATTGCACACTCCCTGACAGTGCCAGTACTGATCAAGTGTCAGCATTTTCCTGACTTGGGTCAAGATCAAACCTTCTATTCAGTCCTGCAAGACAGGTGGTACCTGGATCAGCATTGCTTGTGTATTCACAGTGCTTATTAGAGAGCAGAACTAACTGTGCAAGACATGCCTGCAGATGGCTTTGGTATTAATTTGATGGGCTCACCACAGCCTAGGATTCTTCTTAGTATTTGCTGTACTGTTTAAACTGGTTTGGGCTTTTTGTTCATCTAGTCTTGACCTAGAACAGTGTTTGCCAATAAAGTTACCAATGTGGCTATTTTCAATATTTTCTCAGCTAAGAGCTGAATACAAAATTTGTTTCCTATGAAGTACCTCTTTTAATCAATTTAATTGTTTATATTCTTCCCCAGACAAATTCTGAATGTTGGATGGTACCTTTGGGTAGAAAGAACCAAAACTGCAGATTGTCCTGGACCCATCTGTGGTTGTAGCTGGCTGCTGAAGTGGTCAGGTTATTTAATCCCAAATGGTGGTTTTGTATATTCCAAAATATCCAACTGTTGTATGCTTTCCTACTGATTTCTAAGGCAGGCAGGCTCTCAACAATATTCTCAGGCACCTTCTGAAATATGTTTTATGAGAAATGCAAAAATTCACTTGTATTTCTTTCAGTGTTATGCAGTAAATTTAGCTGCCAGAGTAGATGGCAGCTCTGGGGGGAAAGTTGTCTAATCTGTATTCATGTGATAGAGGTGATACTCTCTGTTCTCACTGTCTGCAGGGAATGCTGCTTGCCAGTCATCTACAGTGGAATCCAATTTGAGCAGGCTCCTGCATCTGTTGCCTCAACAACAAAGTGAAGCCAACCTATCTTTCATGTTAATCTTTGAGTCCTCTGTAGCTGTAAACTTTATAGCAAGGAAATTAAGGCCTAATAATAACCATTCTTCCCTTTAAGATCCATAGAGGAACATGTCCAAGGACAGCCCAAAGCTAGGCAAGATTCCAGCCTTTCACACCCAGGCAATGGAAGGGTGTGAACCCTTGGTGCTCTCAGAGCTGGGCACCATGCACCTCAGCCTCTGTGCAAGAAATGACAGAAGAAAGTTGTGACGTCCCTACACCCAGCTATGTCCTGTGAATTCATTCATCAGCTGTGTGGTAAGGATCTAACTGATTATTAATTTTATTTATTAATTATTTAAGCAAAGTAGCTCCGTTCTGCAGGATGTTGCACTAGACAAACTAGTGAGGTCCCTTCCAACCTCAGTTCCCTGGCTCAAAAGTATATTTTTTTAAACATTAAGGTGAACTCAGTAAATGTGCTGGAGCTCTGTGCACTCCTGGCCTGTGCTGTAGATCTTCCTGGGCACTCTCCTTCCTGAGCCCAAGCTGTCAGGGATGGGCATGTAGCTACTCCAGCTGGGCAGAAACAAGGAGTCACACAGCTGGGAGCTGCAAGCTTTGCTGAGTCAGGGTTTGATAAAGATTAAAAATACATTAATGGGTGCATAGAACTTGAGTTGTAACATAGATAATGTGAGCAAAATGGTAATTGTAGTACTGAATGAAGGTCAGTAATTCTACTCAATAATTGGGACAAGACCCCTAAACCAAAAAGGGTGGCATACACATTTAACTGAGGTTGTTTCCAGCATGAAATTTCAAACAAGTTGTTTGTCCTTTTATTCTAGTTGAATTTGCAAGCTAGTGTGTTATTCTACAAACTCTGAGAGCCTGACAACTAAAGCTTACTAAGCGTGTCATAATGATTAATAATTTAATACAGAATATTTTGCAAGACAGTTTCATGCAGACTTCCCATGGAAGAAATACTTCAACTGAAATCCCTGATGTGTATGATTGTTGCTATCTCTTGGGTTAAGTTGAAGTTACTGTGTTGCAATGTTTTCCAGCTACAATTTATAGGAAAGTTTATCTATTTGGCATGAATTGCGAAATTCTCTGAGCTCAAGTAACTATCCTAGTTACTGAATGGGTGCTCTCTTGTAACTTCCAGCTCAGAGTCCCACTGGATACATTTGATGAATTGACAATCCAAACAAAGGACTTGGATTGTCTCTAGACCTGTCATTTATCCAGGTGATGACAATAAAATAAAGGGTAAAAATGGGTAAATGGAAATGGATATTCATGACTCATGAATGATATTGTTATTTGGTAAATGATTAATTAATTTGCACGTAAAATAAGTAAAGTAAGTTGGAATCAAAAGTTTAAAATACTAAGATTAGCTTTCTGACAAGTTTCAATCTTAGTTTTAGGCAACTTCTTTCTATGCCATATTTTTTTTATTCAATATGCTTTTTCAAGTTCGGATTATTTGAGACATAAAAAAATGCTTAATTTCTAACTTTTTTTTTTTTAACAAAAACATTTTAGTTTTGCTAATCTTGTTTTTCACATTGAGACATTGGACAAGTTTTTCCATGTATAGTCGTTGGTGTCCAGTGTTTATTTCTGAAGGTACTGTTACATTCCACTAGATGGTAGTGCAGACCTTATTCTCAGAATCCTTTTTTGCTGCCTGTGCACTTCGTTTCTTGTACAGTAAGGAAGTGGTCTGGATGAGAGGCATGTTTGGGAGTGCAGCCTCAAGTCTCAAGTGGATTAAAAGCAGTGAACAACAGATATGGTCCTCACTGTGCTCTGTTCTCCACCCTTTCCTCTGAGGCTCTGGAGATCCTAAAGGAATTGTTTCATAATGGGGGATTCAATTTGCTAGAATGATTTTGTAGAGATCATGAGGCACAGGGAAATTTAAAAAGTGGTCCATGATGTGAGGAAATGTGAAACTTCTGGAAGATTAAGGTTCTCAGTTCACCAGAAATTCTGCATGCTTCTGTCAGCAATTCACCATAGGTGTTTCATGCCTTAGATACCAAATTAGATTTGATTCTAGAATTCCCTTGAGTCGCTGAGACAACTTTAATGAGATTAAGTGCAAAAAGTTGAAATTAATCAGAAGCAGGCAGAAGTGAAATTATAGTTTAGGACGTGGAAAATGGCCTTGACCAGCACATTTGAAACATCACTATGCTTTAAGTATTTACTGTCGATTCAAGCATGTGGCTAGAAACTCAGGATAGCTAACAATGAAATCCATCATGGGAGCAGTACAATTAACACAGGGGTAAAGGGAAGAGAGATAAAATTCTACTAGAAAAAAATGAGAATCAATTTTCCTTTGTTTAAGGACATGATCAGAAAGTTTGCTGAAACACCGGTCTTGTGATGATAAAACTGTTTGATGCCCAGAACAGGAATAAATGACAAATATGTCTACATTCAGTGAGTATGGAAGCCCTCATGGGTGCCTGGCTCCACATTTCCCCCCAGGCTGATATGACACCAGTGTCAGTTTTGTGTGAAGGCAGCAGGACATGCAGCCTGTAAAAAAACCCCAGTGGGCTTTGGTCAGACTTCTGGTCTGAATCAAGGACATGGGGAACACTTTTACTGACAAAGCCAACACAGATGTGAGAGACAAGTGAATATATATATATATATTATAATGTCCAAGCAATATAAAGCAGTTTATTGTGTGTTTGAGTGCATTTATATATGTATAAACTAGTATGGATGAGCAAATCATGTCCATTCTGATATTTGTACAGTATTTTCATGTTTTGTAGTAGACAGATGGAACAGAGATGGTGTCATATCTAAATGATGCATGTCTATCACAATGAAACCTCTAAGAGCACTTGTAAAATTAATAATAACAGTAATTTTGTACCTTAGAAGCAATTTTTCTCTTAAAGACTAAAATAGAATGAGAGCTGCAAGGAGATAGGACACTTATAAGAGCAGTAAATCTCTATCAGAATGTAATTTAATAGGGTTAAAGTAATACAGACATGGCATTTGTAATTGGAATGTTTTATATCTAAAACAAATTAACTGACAAACTAGTGTTATAAATTTACTCAGTGATACATAATATTCTGAAAGATGACAGTGACTTTATACAAGAAAATGTTTGCTGTAGTTGTAATGAAAAATTACACTCCCTTTTTTTTACAGTGGGATGGATTCAGCTATGCAAATACTGTAATTTCTTTTTGTGAGCATCTTATAACATTTCAGAAATATTTCCATTTTCATCGTGAGCAGAGAAAAATTACAGTGGTTTGTAACACTGCTTATAAGGAATGAGTGATTAACAGTAAGGGCATAATAACACAGCAAATAATAATTATAGGACAATACAATGGTTTGAGTTGGAAGAGACCCTAAACACCATCTATTTCTAACCCCCCTGCCATGGGCAGGGACACCTTCCACTAGACCAGGTTGCTCACAGCCCCACCCAATCTGGCCTTGAACACTTCCAGGGATGAGGCATCCACATCTTCTCTGGACAACCTTATGCCAGTGCCTCAACCATGCTCACAATAAAGAATTTCTTCCCAGTATTTAATCTAAAACTCCCTCTGTCAGTTTAAAGCCATTCCCCTTTGTCCTGTCTTTCCATGCTCTTACAAAAATTCCTTTTCCTTGCCTGTAAGCCCTTTAGGCACTGAAAGGTGCTCTAAAGTTTCTCCAGAGCCTTCAGTTTTCTGGGCTGAACACCCCCAGCTCTCTCAGCCTGTCTCCATGGGAGAGGTGCTGCAGCCCTCTTCATGATATAATAACTAAATATTTTGTCATAAAGTATCATAACAAAGCAAAGAAAACGAAGTTGCTGTGTTTTTCCAGTTTACATTGAGCTGGGTGTGGATCCCTGCAGCCCCCGGCAGTAGCGGGGAGCTCCCGCGGGGCGGCAGTTCAGGACTTTGGAACCGTCGGCAGCACGCCAGGGAGTGGCTCTCCAAACAGCTTTTGCATTCCCTCTGCGCATTTAATTTCCTTATTTTTGTGTGAGTTAACAAGGATACATTTTTTTCTTCTGCAGTGATTTTTTTTCCCTACTTAATCTCTTAAACTCTAAAATTGATTCGTGTTAATATTAATAATTTAAGGGAAATAAGCCTTTTCACGGTCTAATCACACCAGCATTGAGAAGTGACAGTTGCCTCTGAATAAAGGATGGCATGATTGGCAGGATTACCTTCAGGCAAGGGGAGATCTGGAGAAGTGGAATAGTGTGAAACTTCATCTCTCTCCCATGCTGTTCGGATTATTTATCAAAGTATGTGAAGATAAAAAAAAAAATCAAGGGAAATGCATGCATGTAAATTATTAACAGCCTGCCGCAGAGGATGAGCAGATTTTGTTCATACTGTATTAACTATAACAAATTTTATTACATATTCAAAGAAAAAGAAATAGGAGTTACAACTCCAACATGGTAGTAGATAATGTGAAATAATCTCATAAGAAACTATTATCTACAAAATAACATTGTAAATATAAGACAATATTGTCAAGAAAGCGTCTGACGTTTAGGGAACTACTTGTTTATTTTTTGTTTATACTGCTGACTCTTGGAGGTTGAAATGGAATGCTTGCTCTAGCCCAAACAACAATATTCTGGTGTGAGCTATCTGTAACGGAGATCTCTAATGCAGGGCACCAACAAGAATAAAGACTGGTTCATGAAGCAGTAGCACAAAAGCAAATCTTTATTTGCTGTTGCTCAGCAACCATGTGTGAAAGGCCCGTTTTTCATTTTTGCCTTAACTTGACAGGAAAATGATAATAAATATGAGATTATTATCACAGGGTATAGATTATTTTGAACAGATAAACAGATATGTCAAAGAGAGGCATGTAATTTGGTACTCTTGAAAAGAAGAATATTAGAGAAACTGAAAATAGAGTTGTAGGTTTATTACTGGCTTGCAGTTCATGCACAGTTCTTAGAAAAACCTAGAAAACATTATTCTGCCTCTCTGGTTTCTCTATGTGGTCCTTTAAAATGAATCACTTGGTGTTATTCAGCCTGTTGTTATCTGTGTCAACTTCTAGTTTCAATAATATGAAAAAAATAATTCTGTGGTTGCTATGCAACAGAAATTAAAAGGTAAAATATGTTTTAGTTTGTTTACTAAATGGATATGTGCTCAACTAAATAAACAGTAACCAGGTGACTAATGTAGCAGCTAATTAAAAGACTAATCAAGGTATTAATGAAATATTCAGTCTACATGAGTCATGATAAATCCATCAGTTTGGATCTAAAATTGCAAAGATTTTTAACGTATCCTGAAGATTTTTAATATAGGCAGACATTAGCACAATGTGTAAGTGTTAGGTGTTATACTTTCTTATTTGTTTTTACAATTCTACAGGTATGCTCATTGCTCATGCAACTTACTCCAAGCAAACTGTTTAACAGGCTCCTTGCACTTAGCTGAATACCTAACTTGGGAACAGGATCTGAAATAAGCCAGCTTCTTATATCAAATAAATGGGTAGAAAATGTGAAGGCCTTAATTTTTAATATAAACAAAAACTGTGAAAGGCAGGATCATTAAGGAAGATTCTATGTTAAAAATTAAGCAGATGTAAATGCTACTTTTAAAGGAGTGAATTTTTACATTTCATACGAGATAAAATCTGAATTACATATTTTTAAAATTACAATCCTGAGAAGTACAACCAGATGTGAGAACTCCTATAGAAATTATAGTTGGTTTTCTGTTTGTCTGCACAGTAAAGCAACATATGCTGTACTGCTTCTACAGACTGAAAGTGAATTACTTCAGTTATGCACCTCTCTCTTCTGAACAGCCAACACTGAGAAATGCTACTGAAAATGCCAAATGGAGAGGTATAAATCAAATTCTTAACAAGACATTTTGACTAGTTTTGGTTTGCAGAAGAGGTCAAACAAGTGGAATGGGGAATATTACAGAATTCATGATCTGACTCTATTTCTAAACACTGCAAAGAAGAAACAGAAGACATAATTTTCTGATAAATTTAAAAAAATTTAGAGTTATCAAACTCTAAATATCATCTGACTTACCTAATCTCCTATCCATTCTGGCATATAGGCTGTTTAACTCTTGATTGCTTTGGATCAAGAGTGCAAAGTACTCATATTGTTCACCACGACTGTGAGTAAAAGCATAGCTGTCAGCAATAGCAACACTAACATTATTGGAGAAAAAAGCCACCAGTACAATCAAATGCGTGATGTTTTTGTAAAAGCAGTTATGTCCACGTTGCCAGAGATCCACGGAAGAAGGAATACTGCTTCTTAAGCATGAACATGAATTTAAGTGAGCGTGTCTTACCCTCATTTGGAAGCACTGACACTTTGCGGGTAGGTACAGAAAGGGAACAGCGGGGCGGTGGGTCTGCACCATGGCAGCAACCTCTAGGTAACTGATGGGCTGTTCCCCGGGACACGCCGTGTCTCCAGCCAGCCTGTGTTAGAAAGCAGCGGAGGAAGGAGCCTTTCAGCGCGGCCGGAGCAGCGCAGCGCAGCCCCGCTGCCCGCGGGGCGCTGCCGGGGCCGGGCCGGGCGCTGCTCAGCGACCGAGCCGGGGCAGCGGCTGGAGCACAAATCCTACAAGCGGTGGCTGGAGCACAAATCCTACAAGCGGTGGCTGGGACACAAATCCTACAAGCGGTGGCTGGGGCACAAATCCTACAAGCAGGGGCTGGGGCATAAGTGCCACAAGCAGCGGCTGGGGAAGCGGGGGGCTCAGCCTGGGGGAGGCTCAGGAGGGACCTTATCGCTCTCTACGGCTCCCTAAAGGGACGATATAGCCAGCTGAGGGTCGGGCTGTTGTCCCAAGTAGCCAGCGACAGGACAAGAGGACACAGCCTCAAGCTGCGCCAGACGAGGTTCAGATCGAATATTAGGAGGAATTTCTTCACAGAAAGGGTGACCGGAACGGGCTGCTCAGGGACGTGGTGGAGGCACCTTCCCAGAAAGTATTTAAGGAAGACTGGACGTGGTACCCAGTGCCACGGTCTACTTGACCTGGTGATGTTCGGACATCGGTAGTACTCGATGACCTCAGAAGCGTTTTCCAGCCTAGCTCACTCTGTAATTCTCCTGAGTTTTGAACACGGGCCCCGATCCCTCACCCCGCCCTCAGCGGCGCCGCGCGCGGGAAAGGGCGGGGGCGGCGGCCGAGCTCTCGCGAGAAGAGACGGGACTTCCGCGGCGCGCGCTCAACGTCGGCCGCGGGAGGATTCGAAAAGTGGCGCGTGAGGGAGGGAGCGGGCGGGCCTGGCGGTGTCCCGGGCTGTCCCGGGCAGTCCTGAGGTGTCCCGAGCTGTCCCGAGCTGTCCCCGGGTGTCCTGAGCTGTCCGCCGGCGTCCCCTCCGAGCGGTGCTGCCGTTCGCGCGTGTCCGCCGGCTTCGTTCCGTTCTGCTCCGCTGAGGCGGCGCCGCGGTGCTGGAAGCGCATCCCGCGGATCCATGAGGGTTCGGCCGCTCTGAGGGAGCCCGAGGTAAGCGGCCCGTCCCGGCTTCCCCCTGCCCGCTCTGCCGGGGCCTGGCGGGAGCCCCCGGGTGACTCGGGACGGGGCCCAGGAGCGGCCCCCGCCCCGCTCTGTGGTGTGACTTCACACACTAAATATTGTGTAAGTCACTTTCCCAACTGGAAAAGCGCGTCAGGAGGCATCTAGGATGGAGGGAATGTTTACGCGAGCAAATAAGTGGTGGCCTTTCCCATTTCCCATGGTTTTCACTTGACAGTCGAGAAAAGAGACCATTTTACTACCCCTCAGTGCTTCTGATACAAACAAATACTGTTGTTGGGAATGACGACCAGTTTAAATAGTGAGTGTGTGCTGGAGAATGCATTGTGCTTTTTAAAAATCAGTGTCCAGTAAAAATTTTTTCTGCTTGAAGACTTATTTACTAACAGGAAAAACAAAAAGAAAACAGCCAAAAAGAAAGCAAGCCCTGCAGCCTAATGATCTTGTGAATCTAAATGCTGATTCACATAACTAAAGTAAGTTGGAGGGGAAAACTACTTTAACTATGTATTGCATGTATAACTACCATAATATATAACACATTACATGTTATATACATTATACATATATAACATAAATACCATGTATATAATTGATATATGACTACAACCAAGGCCAAAATAATCTTGGTTTGATATACAGTACCTTCTCTAATGTTACATTTTGTTTATAAAGTAGGGAAGACCAATTCCAAGATGAAACGTGAAGCATTTTTGCAAGTTGTGTCTAAGGAGTCAGTTGAAGACTTCCTGCGTTACACTCAGAATCCTGTAAGTGAGCCAGTGTATACATATATCCCTTCTGGAGTCAGAAATCTGTTACAGGTGCAGAAATCGTGTGACAAAGGGACAGAAACGATTTGTCTGGTGCTTGCAGATGTGTGTGTGGGAATACTTGCTGTAGAAAATAAGTTCAAATGGCATTTGAAGGAATATAGGCTGAAAAAGTTGTGGAATCTGAAATATGAATGTTTATAAACCGACTAATTTTTGGTATTTGGTTGTTTTACATATCTTTTTTAAAAATAAATTATTAGTATTGTGGTAGTTCTAAAAAATACTGATTTCATGTTGCTGAAGTATTACATTTTTAAATTTCAATCTATGAGAGTTTATTGGTATATAATGGATATGAGTTAATGTACAAACATAGCAGGATTGTGTTTCACTAGTATTTGTGCTTTTATTTGTTAGTTTGCACTGTCCACATGTTCTTTGGTCCATGTTTAATTTTACTTGAATTGGTCTTTCTATCACTGAATGCTTTAGAGAAGGGGTAGATTGCTCTCTCTAAATAAAGTGTGGAGAGAACAGGGAGGAACAACAAAACAATCCCCTGAAATCTAGTATTGAAAGCTCATTCTCACATTGTGTATATATTGCATAATAATGAGAAATAATAATTTGCATTGAAATGTTTTCCACTCAGCTTCAGTCTGTCTGGTGTTAATTTATACCTGACTTCTTCTAAACATCCTTTACTTGCTGCCATAAATGGTATTGTCAAGTTAGTTTCTTAAGCTTTCTAATGGGTATTTTCCTAGTAGTACCTGTATCAGGATAAAGTGCATCAGTTCACCTCTATGTGCACAGAGGCGTGAATTGATTTAATGTGGCAATTATATTAAACCCACAATCATATTCTGTGCAATAAGTTCACAGTGTTTGTTTCCCAAACATCCTTGAATCTTTCCCCAAGAAATTTTTTATTTCTTTCATTTGTGTACCTGTATGTAGTTATAGATGATAGCTTTATTACCAGATTGCCTCTGCTTAAAGTCTCCTTCCCATTTTTCCCTTAATCTAAACACTTTAACAAAAAACTATTCACTTTAGTTTTCACTTGCATTGTTTCCTTTTCAATTGATTTGGTTGTGTTGATTCTGCCATCTGCATTCAGTAAAAAACATTAAAAATGGTTGGGTTTTTTTTTTTTTCATCCTTTTATTTTTCATCACCAATTCACAGGAGTTGTTTTCAACAGTTTTCAGCTGTTGCCAATGTATCTAGAAACTTTATGTTACCAGCTACAATGAATATATTGATTAAAATTGTCTTCATGTCTTTGTATGTAACTTTCATGTCTTTGTAACTTTCAGCGATGGAGGATGTGTGACTATGTCTTGTCTTAGTATGAGGATCCTCCTTTTTGGATCTCCCTTGAAAAATTCCTGGCTGCTTTTCTGGAGGAGGCTGTGGTTAAATAAATCATCATTAAAGCTTCACTGCTTTCCTTAGTTTTTATATTATATTTGCTACTTAGTTGGTACTCTAGCCTTAGAATTTGTCTTTTAAACTCTCTTGAAAGTTCTGCTTTTAGCATCACTGCTTCTTTCAGTGTCTGTTTTCTGCACACACCCCAACCTCCTTTTACTTCTTCCTTGAATTTTTCTTTCCCATACCTTCAAGGTTTAGATTCATCTGTCTCTTCTAAAATTCCAGGGCTTTGCAAATTTTCCTTCAAGGTTTCTCATGGGTTTTTCATTTTTTCCTTTGTAATATTTTTAAAATGTCATATTGTTAATTCTTTTCACTAAATCCCATTCCAATTCAAGAAAATACATAATTTAGACAGAAAAATAGGAATCACAGATATGGTTATCATTCACTGTCATCCTTTTCCCTCACAGATTTTGGAATAATTCTATGTCATATCATCCCAAAGAAAAATCCAAAATCTCTGGTCTTACTAGGAATTCTTTCTTTCTGTTCAAAACAGTACAATCTTAATATCCTGTCTTTTGGGTTTGTTTGAAGCACAAGGCTGCAGAATTCCCTGTGAGGCCCTTGGTTTATTATACTTGTTTTCAGTTGTAGAATAGAATAGAAATTCTCTTATAAATATGTAACAGGATCTTTCTTCTCATACGATTTTGGGAACTTTCTAATACTTACTGCTACTTCTTTCTTTTCTGTTTTTGCGTGTCTTTTTGATGCCTTGCAGTGTATCTGCAAACTAAAAATATATTTATTTCAAGATCATGACATTCTCCCTCTTTCCTCTGAAATGTTTTTGATCCAGTAAACCTTCACTTCAGTACTGCAAATTACATCTCAGAAACTATCTGTTCTTTCTTTTGGTTGTGCCTGGTTTTTCTTCTCATCTTCTCTCTGCATATTCCCTTTCCTAGCAGGTAGCCTACCCTTCTTTGATGCTAGCAGACTCCTTGTGTCCCTGAGGTAAATTCTAGCAAAGTTCTTACTAGGAAATAGTTCAGATCAGCCTCGTGGTGCAGTCTGTACTGGAGATGATGGTGGCTTCCCTGTCAGCAGGAGGTGTGGAGTCAGTGGGCTTGGGAGTTGGGTTTGATGTGGGGCTTTAAAACAGTGCAGTGTGCAGAGCTCTGATGTGTGCAGATCTTATCCCAAATTACTGCTGTCTCTATGGCTCTACTGACTGCTACGTTTCCAGTCTTTGCCTAAGGATTTTCTTTCAACAGCCATCATCAATCGATATTTAAGAGAGTGAAGACATAATCAGAGACTTAAATTCTGT
This sequence comes from Toxostoma redivivum, assembly GCA_013397375.1. Lineage (NCBI taxonomy): Eukaryota > Metazoa > Chordata > Aves > Passeriformes > Mimidae > Toxostoma > Toxostoma redivivum. The sequence continues at coordinate 3,140,745 of VXBI01014073.1, read as the reverse complement.
GCAGTTTTGAGCTTCTTAGCTAAGGATATGGAATTGTCTTCATTGCTATCAAGGGCTAAAGACTCTTTTCTTAAAAGCAGCACTCTTGCTTCATGATAGAGTTAACTAGCAGGAATTTCTTATGCTATTTTTAAAAAATGTATCTTCTAGAAGATATTTTATCTCTATAGCTGCAGAGGAATATAAGTTGATCATTAATGTAAAAACCCACATTAAGTGTAGAAAATATGATGATGAAGTATAAGCCACTTCACTGATGTGGGATTGTGTGGTATCTTTTGACCATTTATAGAAAAATACAATTGATCATTTTGACTTGGATGAGCTACTTCAAGAATTGCCAAGAAAGCAGAAGGAAGTGCTATGGCAGAGACTGACACAGCTATTGACAGAAAGCTTGATGGAGAACCCTGTGGAAACATGGCACAGGACTGGAGATGTTAAAAGTGATGATGACATGGAAGTTGATATAGTTCCAGAAATGGTAAGAATCTTGTAAAATGAAAATATGATGAATGGTTTGTGTTTTTGGGAAATAAAATGGAATATTTCCATAACATCTGTAAACATGCAAGGGTTATCAAATAAGATCAGTTCCAAATATCACCTTTCTGCCCATTTTTTGAATGGCTTAATTTATGCTTGGGTTAATCTGAACTTATGATTGGTCTATGGTATAAAAGACTAGATCTGCTGATAATTTTAATTATGAAAGATGTCACTTAGTTTTCTCGGTAGAGTTGAATGGGCTTTTTCTGTGTCTTATTTCAGTAAACAAATGTTAATGTTGCAGATGTTAAGTTTAAGTAGCTGGCATATAGTATAAAAAATTCACTACCTGATTTGTGATGTCATTTTATTTAATGAAGATCGTGGAATCTAGATTTGATTGTTCCTTCCACAAATTTAGAATATGTAGAATTTTTCTGACTCAGACCCTTATATACTGCTTTCTGTGCTGTAGTCTATATAGCCTTGAGAATACTAGGTGAAAAGGTTATTTAATTTTGGGGGAAGAAAAGAAATGCAGTGGGGAAATCATTAGAGAAACCTAGAGGCTTGTAGAAAAATCAGTCCTCTGTTCAAAGGCCTGTGGAATCATACACTTGGAGGGAAAGTCACCAGATGTACACATCTCTGAGTTACACAAGACCCTGCTAGTTAGGGGCTTTACAGCTCTGAAACGGATGTGTGTTTGAGTGGGTTTGTTGCAGATGTGGATTTTAGTGCAGGAATGCACATGTACAGTCACAAAGTTATGTACTAGCTGCTTTTCAAACTTTTCAAAAAGATGTACTCTAAAAATCTATTCTTTTGCCTCTTATTTGATAGGTTTTGGGTGCCAGTGTGCTCCTTCTTCAAAATGGAAGCATAATAACAATTCAGCTTTGCTCTCTGTTGCTAAGGTTTATTTCTTGTTAGAATTATTTTCTGAGTCCAAAGCAAACTGCAGAACTGTTTCCTCAGCATTGCTTTCTTTCAGAAACAAACTGTAGCAGTGATCCAAGGAGTGGCAGCTGTCGTTATTGCTTCCATACCTGCGGTGGATGAAAATGTAAACCACAAAGCTCTTGTAGAATGCGTTTTTATACTAAACAGTGAGTACTTCTCTGTACAGAATGCAGCATTTTACAGAGGCTGTTTGATCTGACTGAAATCAGCTGGTCTATCAAACAGAATTCACAGGGGAAAAGTTGGTACTGGTTTGAGTTCACATTTAGGAGACAAAATTAAGGGTGTATTTACCTAAAAATCAGCTGCACAATTTAGAAGTTGGAATGTAAATAGTTTTCTTTTTTGCAGCTGTTCACTCAGTGGAAGGTAGCTTTGATTATCCTGTAACTTATACTACTTTTAAGGGAAACTCAATATTCCATTGTTACTGATCCAAAAGCTTGGGCCAAACCTTAGAGTTGCCTAAATAGTGCAGTGAGCTTAAGCCAAGAAGGTGTGTAAATGTGGCAGGACGTAGCTAACACTGTGAGGTGCAGTTAGTATGCTAACAGACTTTGGTTTTACAGGAACTACTTGGTTCATTGCAGTAAATGATTATTTCATTACTCTTGTAGGTATTCTTCCTGCATTACCTGCATCTGAAAAAATCCTACAGGATTCTATCCAACGTGTGTGTGAAATGTGGTGGGAGAAGGGACTAGAAGGGAAGGAGCAGCTGGGGAAGACTCTGTTTGTCATTCTGCTGAGAAAAAGCCTGAATAAAGCTGCTACGGTATGCTAAGGCTGAACTGACTTTCAAGTTATTATTGAATATTTCAAAAAACATTATCCCTCCAGTGAAACACTGTCTTCTCTAGAACAAATTTTAAAGATTTTTGGCATCAGTTTCACAAGAACTGGATGTTTGGGGGTTTTTTGCATTCCTTTTCATCTTTTCGCTCTTTTGTCCAGTCCAGTGACCAGGGTTTTTATTGGAATTAACTCTTTTCATCAACTCAGATTTTAAGTGCTGTGTTCAGCTAAGCATAGAGATGGCTTTTGTGGGAAGCTTCATCTTCTCTTGCTCTTTATCTTTCTGCAAATAATTTTTCTTTCATTTTTCAAAATGTGTGAGTTACTTGGAGTATTGTGATACACATCTTTTGCACTAACCCAATGGATGTATCCTTATTTCTTTCCTCTGTTTTTCCCTGTTAACTGCATGTATTGTACAAAGTTTAAAAAGTGGAATGATGTGGTTTTAACATAACTTGCATGGAATGCCAACTTTTTTTCTGTACTTGAACATGTCTTCATTTGTTGGAAGTCAGAATTTCTGCAGTCATATATTTTTCCTAGTAATGTAATGAAATGAATGATCATAATTTCACAATCTGTAACAATGCATTTCAAGTTTGTTATTTAAAATATTTGCGTTAAAGCCATGCCTACTTCACTCTAATGTGGGCTTCTTCTTTCCTGCCAGGGTGCAGATATAGTTCGTGTATGGAATCTACATCAGGCATTACTTTGTTTTGATTATGATTCAGATGAGAGTAATGAAGTCAAGGACTTGTTGCTTCAGTGTTTTATGAGTGTAAAACACATTAAGAAAGAAGAGGTAAGCCAACTTTTATCTTACTGTGGTTTTGTGCCAGTGAGCTTTGGTTGCTTTTAATAGTTTTGCAGTTTGTCTTTTTTTTACTGTATAGTAGGTAGCAACATGAGACAAATCAGCTCTGACTCTGAGCTATAAATGGTTGATACTCTGTTTCATTTGGAAAACTTGTTTCTCTTCCAGACTAAAGTGTGAAAGTTTATGTCTAAATCTTCAGTCCAGTTCTTTTATCCTGAGGCAATAAGAATCAAGTGCTTTGCTTCCAGTGCATTCCCTTGATACTTAAAATCATTCCCTGGTGTAATCCTCCTCTCTCTCCTCTCTCTCCTCTCCTTCTTTCTAGAAGTTTTTCTTTTATTGAAGACAAGTAACTGTAGCAAAATAATTCTCCTTCTAAATGACTGAATCTAGAAAATTGCATTGCCATATCGTTTTAAAAGTAGCATGAAAAGACCCCAACTTTACAGAAAAATGAAAATTACTTTATTTAACTATATACATTTCTCTCAATGAACAGTTGATGTCTTCTTGTTTTTAGATTGTGCCTGTGCACCAGAATAATGGTGTCTAAACCTTTTTTCTGGTTAGATGACCAGACCACCTGACTTGGTCTCTGAAGTTCTAACTCCTTCCTGCATGTGTAAAATAGATATATTCCTTTTCCTGTGGAATATATGAACTTCTGTCATAAAATGAGCGTGGAGATGCTGCAGTATAAGGATATGGCATTTTAAAAATGGAGATAATAAAGGAGTTAGGTGAAATGTTTGATAGAGCAGATAGACACTTGCCACAAAGTTGGTGGGGTCTTTGTTACTTACATATCATATTTTAAGCTATCTTAGTTTTGACTAAAATTATGATGTACTAAGGCAATATGAGAGATGGGAATAGAAAAAGAAAATGTGGGTGGAAAGAGGAAACACAGGTAGGACTTTATTGACAGAGTTTACAATTAATTTTGTGTCTTTGGTGTATTTAATTTTAAGATTTTTTGTCGTCTGGAAAAAGTGTACTTGTGTGTGTTCTTTGTCACAGTACTTAAAATGCATTAGCCATATTTGATTCTATGTGTTTTTTTCTTCTGTTATATTTGAATCCACTGTATTATTTTAATATTTGATCTTGATATTGGCACAGTAAATAATTGGTAATTATATATGTAAAGTACAACTGCTATCTACACTTTAGATGAAAATTCTTGTAGTTCTTTTTTTTCCACATCATGTGAGATTTTCAGTATAATGTGTTAATTACTACACATCTTTTCTAAAGGAGGTTTGCACCTTGAATCATTGAGGGAAGCAGCCTTCAGTATACAAGTAGTGGTTTTATTGTGTTTGTTTTTTTTTTTTTTTAATAGGAGGGGAGAAAAGCAGTGGTAATCCAACTTGGTAATGAATATTTTTCCTGGCATATTAAAACTCATCCACTTTGTTCCACAAGAATGTGCAGATTTGGCCATGCTTTGCACATTTGCTTCTCTGCCTAAGATTTTTCTCTTCACTCTCCCAGGGATTTCTGGCTCTTGACGTTTATTGTGTTTGTCATTTTCATAGGCCTGTCTCTTTCTAGGTAGATACAGAGAGTGAATCTGCCTTGGAGTTTTGGTGTTGGCTCTGTCGACACGGGGAAAGCTTCTGGCAGCTTCTCACAGAAACCACCTCTGCAGGCCTCCACTACTAAAATCTTGCCATGCTAGCCTAATACACAAGTCACTTTACATCCTGGAGGATAACAGTTCAAAATAAAAAGAACCGTAACCCATTCTGGAAAGATCCTAGGACAGAGTTCGGTTAAGTTAAGTGTCTGAAATAAATTTAGACATCTGTGCAGGAGCAGAATCAGTGCAGGTCCTGGGAAGGGTTTGATGGCTTAAGTGAATGACCCATGCTACATTAAATGACCTAAGTTGCCTCAGATATCCATGTGGGGCTGGCATGTAAAACACTGTCATAGATCTCTGCCTTCTGGAAAACCATCTGGGCATGTAAAATTGCTCTGTGTTTAGGGTGTGCCATATTAACCCTAGTCAGCAGAGTCAACAGAACAATTCAGCTCCACAAAATAGTAACTAAACAGCTGATCACATGAATCACTCTTCAGACAATTAACATTTCAGGAACTTAAACATCCAAATTCACATGTCTCAGTTTATGAGCAGAAATCCAACTTCACTGTATGAACTTACAGTACTTACCCAGAACGGTAACCAGCTTGGATTTTCCTAGCTCTGCAGACAGGAGATTCAAAGTGTTCAAAGCATTTTCCTGTTGCAATGAAGCCATTGTACTTCAGTTGCAAGTCCTTTTGTTTGGGATTTGTGTGCTGTGGGAGTTCACCTGCAGTGATAACACACCTCATGTGTGTTCTCTAATTTCTCTTCCTGGCTCCTTTCACTAATAATAGAAACAAGAAACCAACCAACAGTATCTCTGCTGGACCTTTTTTTACATCTTGTAATTCTTCTAAAACGCTTGTAGTAATACTAAATATCAATATGATGTATAAACTGCTTTGAGATGAAACCGAGCTTTTGTGTATCAGGCCTAGTACTTCCTTTAATGCCTGCAGACTTGTCCTACAGTTCCTAAGAATAGTAATCCTAGTTTTTTTAGAGTACATATCCCAGAGCACAGCACCATAGCAGCTTAAGCTGCTATAACTCCAGTGCAATGATCCTGTGTTGCCATAGGCTAGCATTCCTCTTCCTTTCCACAGTGTAATGTTCAAGCAGCAGTGTCATGGGTTGATTGAAGGAGGTAGTTGTTTTCTTCTAGTAAGATTGTTTTTCAGACAGATTAACTGTCTGGAATGGTTCATCATATGCAAGACCGAAGGAAGGGAAGGGTCAGGAATGCTGTGTATCAGTTCTAAATCAGATTAAACCAATAGAGAACTGCACATTTATACCTCATTGTAGGATCAGGGGGTTCAGCGTTTCTGCCTTCCCAGGCTGTGCTATTCAACACAGAGTAATATTTCTCAGAGGCTTATTATCAGGCTGCATTAGTGGGGTGATCCTCTGAATTTATATCTCTGTGATTTATGAAAACATTCTTGTTCAGATGGGGTTTCCAGTCAAACAGCTGCAGAGCATGTTATTGTGTTTTAGAGGTGGGTCTGTTGTACTCTTTCCGTGCTAACTTTCTCTGTGTGTGTAGAACAAAGTCACATGCTCTGTGTCTGCAAGTACAGCAGTACCAGACACTCAACAGTGATACTGCATTAATACCAAAGATGACAAGTTCACAGAGTTACTCACCTATTAGCAGGTTGCCCCTCACGATAATGAGAATGTTGATAGCAATAATTATTTCAGATCCATTAATCACAACCAGCAGATTAAGTTAGAGGCACCTATCATCATTTTCAGGAGCAGGCTCAATCTTTTGAAACTTAAGGTTGAAAATAATTGGTTAAAAGCTGTTTTTTTGGCTTTCTATCATCTGTCTTGCTGCTGGGGTTATAGAAGATTAAATGAGTTTGAGTTTGTCCTCATCCATGCTTCGTTGAGGAAAGAACTGTAGGTCAAAACTCCTTTGACCTTTTGTTTTGTCAGGGATGTTGATGTGTGACATGCCAAGTGGGACTCCCTATGTTTATATTAGGCCACCAAAGCTGGAGATAGAGACAACTCTCACTGACAACTGGACCTGTAGACAAGAATCTTGACATTGTATTTAGCCTTTAGGTCTTGATTTTTATGGGCTTCTGATTTACTTCTTCACCTAAAGGCATTTCAATTGCACTACAGGGCAGCTTTTGACTATGTGCTTCCATCTGCCTCCCCTACTCTATGAGATTCCAACTCCAAGTGTGACTGGCACTCTATTTCTCTGTTTGGTCTTAGGTGTGACCACAGCTCTTGGTCCAGCTCTCAATGGAAGTGCCTCTGAACCTCTGCTGTTTGTTCAGTGACCCTTTTGCACTTCTGCCAATCTGCTCTTTACTACTGCACTTCCTTTATTAATATTCCTAATTTATTTTTGGCTAGAAAGCTGACAGATAGAAAGGACCCTTACAACTGGCTGGCTCACCCTTATGTGTGAACAAACATTTTGAAGTCTTACCTTCATCTGTAAGCTAAGTCAGAGTGAGGCTATCTGTACAGATGCTGTATAAGGCTCCAATTACTTGGGCAGAGCTTGCTGATTCTGGAAGAGCATTGGCTTATTTTCTTCATCCACAGTCTTCCACTGCCTTTTATTGCAAAATTCTATTGGTCATCACATTTGTCATCATTGTTCCTGACTTGTTAAAATGGAAGAAAACTAATTTTGGAAAAATAGTTTCTGTTTTCATGAATGAAAGCAGCTCCAGGAGGTTTGCAATATTACCTTTCATGTGGCAAGAGGAAAAGAATTGTCTTTGCTGATCATAACATTTAATTTCCTCAGTGGCCCAGCTGTTCTCTGTGGCTTTGTTAAAAATGCTTCTGTGTCCAGTGCTGGTAGAGTTGTCATGGTGTTTTATTTATGCCTTCACCATCATTCCAGTGTCATCCTGGGATGCTATTGCACTTGGCAGAGCTCAGGGATCCAGCCTTGATGAGGGTGCTGATGGCACAGTCTGTTATTGTTCTGGAATGCTGCTTGAAGGCACACCAAAACAGAAAGGATGTTCAAAGAATGGAGGCAGATATGTGATCCACGTGTTCATTTGTTCTGTGTTTTTTCTACAGTATGAATAACAGTAGTGCTTGAATTCTGTTTAATAATTAAGAATCTTAAATAGTTTTTTCCATTTCACCTCTGTATTTTAAAATTAAAGATGTAATTTCCTTTGTATTTACTGATTTTTGAGGTAGCTCTTAAATTGGGTATTCTTCTGAGTTTTGATTTCCCTTTGTTTTTCCCTCTTTTCTCCTCTCCACAGGGAAGAAGACTCTTGAGTTTTTTGTTCAGCTGGAATGTAAACTTCATTAAAATGATACATGGAACTGTTAAAAACCAATTACAGTTCTTTCCAAGGTATGCATCCCAGTTAGAGTACTTAATTAGTAAGAGCTTGTCTAAAATCTTGTCTCACTCTAAAAATACTTAGTGTATTGAAAGAATATATCAGTATCCAGAAACCCACAAATCTTCTGAATATATCTGCTATATTGTTTCAGCAACTTCATTCAGTAGTAGCTCTGACGTCCTGGGTGTACAGTTACAGGAGTAGTAAATGTTTATTTGCCATTAGCTAAAGCAAATGACTTTGATAGAAATTGGACTGCATTATTTGCAGCTCTTGTGTGAGGGTTGCAGGTCCATTTCTCCTTTTGTAGGGTGTTTCTATATTTTTCCTATGAGCAATCTCTTAATTTAATTTGCTCAGTTTCTATATAAAGCATCCTAATAAGAAGTGACTTGCAGGATAAATCATAGCCTGAAGACTTGGCTGATGGATGAAAAATACGGAGATCTTTTTTTCTTTGATTATGCAGTGAAATATTGCAGAAGTAATTCTATGTATTAAAATCAAAGGCTTTCTAATGCTTTCAGGTAGAATAATGTACTCCTGTATGTCTCTATAAAGAATTTAAGGCATTCTTCAATGGTACATAAATGGTAAAGTGTCTCTCTGAATGTTTTGACTCTCTTACCATAAGAGATATTTCAAATATCATGTAATAGTGCTTGGGTTCATTACTTAGGAGTTAACATGGTAGTTATTGGTGTAGACTTGAAAAATAATTTCTTCTTCTAAAAATCAATGTGATGCACAGAATTAAGAACAGTATTGGTTCTTATACAAAATTTCATGTTTTACCTTTATGAATTGTACATACATATGGTTAGTATGCTTTCTTGACAGTGTTTCCTATATGTTAATACAGATTCTTGATGGAATACGTTTCAGAAGTTTACTTCAGGGCCTGGAAGAAAGTGTCAGGAGAATTCATAAAGGTAACACTATGCTTGAAATTTCATTTGGATAGTTCTGAATTTCAAGGCAGGAAAGACTCATGACTTTCCACCTCAGAGAGGTTCCTTTAACAAGCCTTAAAAAATTATTTTCCTAAGGAAAGCATTGTCAAGGAGTAACCATATGTCATGCTTTGAATGTTTTCCCACTGAGATCAGCTTGGCTGCAGTTAAACACCTTTAATTCTGCTGCTGAAGTTTTGGTTCACACAAATATGTGTAAACACAATGTTTTTCATAAGCATACCCGTTAGCTGAATTACTGAAGTTTTATTCAATATGTGCAAGTCTGTATAGTTGATAGCTCAAGTATTTATCTAGTTCTTGTGGATTTCCATGGAAATTATTAAAGGCATAATTACAGATCATAACAATGCCAGAGCAAATTTCAGATAACAAAATATTCTTATTTACCCTACTTTTAGCTTCTGACAATTGGATTAGTTGTATATTCTGAAATTTTGAAAATGAATTGAGGCAGATTGAGACCCCCCCAGCATGGAAAAATTTGGAAGAAACAGCAGACATTATTTTCAGTTGCTTGTTTTAGGGAAAAATATAGTTGCTGCACAGCTACAGTACTTACTGTTGTTTTATTGTGTTAACAGGAGCATGTGTGTGTTTTTACTGTAGGTACTTGAATATCACTGCATTCAGGATTTCATGCATCATGGCATTCATCTTCCTAGAAGTTCACCTGTTCATTCTAAAGTTAGAGAGGTAAGTTCTAGGGAAGCATGAAATGAACTAGTTGCATCAAAATGAGATCAGTTGCAATAAAGTGGAAAATTTCCATTTCATACTAAAATACTATACCAGGTGTGGTTGGAATGGAAGTACTTTCCTTCATAGCAGCCTGTATATGTATAGGGCTGTGTTTGGGGTGTGCTGGTGGCACAACAATGTTCTGGCTGCTGCTGAGCAGAGCCTGTGTGGTCTCAAGGCTTTCTCCTCCCCATGTTTTCTCTTGGGAGTGGGCTGAGCAAGAGGTTGGGAGATCACAGCTGAGACAGCTGACCCAAGTTGCATGCCATACAAGAATCATTCCCTCAGCAAACTGAGGGAAAGCAGGTTTTGGGGAGGCAGCCATGGCTGGGAGGCTGGCTGAGTATTGGCCTGCTTTTGGCAGGTGGTGAGTGGTTGCATCACTCCTTTAAGGATTTTTTTGGTTCTCTTTGCTTCATTTATTAAACTGTCCTTATCTTGACCCATGAATTTGCTTTTCTCTTCCCATTCTGTCTTCCCCACTGAACAGGGAGGGTGTGAATGGCTGTGGGTGCTTAGCTGATGACTAAGGCCAACTCACCATAAATACTTTAAAAAACAGCATATTCTAAGAAACAATGTTACAACGAATTTTAGGAGGAATCTGCTTATAGTTTTGCACCAGATTTGTCTTTGCTGCTCAAACGTAGAAATAGAAGGGGATTTCCCAGAGTGCCAGGAATAGTTTTTGTTGTCTAAGCTTTCTTTACCTATAGAATTGACCTTTCCATAGATGATCACAGGAATGAAAAGTCATAACCTTCTTGAGGCAAACTTAGTAGATGGGTCTGACATAAAACTTTTTATGGCTTTTTTATTTTTATTTTATGTGAGGGATTTGTATATGTTTATAGGGACAAGCTTTGATTCTAGTTGTCTGTCTGTGGCATTTAGCCATGAGCAGAACATTTGAAGTAGAATGAGAAGTGCACAAGGCTTTTTAAGACATTTGTATTTGATCAATGCCCCTTCCCCTCCCATGCTTTCTCCCAAATACCCAGACGCTAGAGTGTATAGTGTGTGCAATGAGATCCTCAACATACCAGCCTACAATGCTATAGTGGGTTTTTTTGTTTGTTTTGGTTTGGATTTTTTGGGGTTTTTTTTAGGGGGTTTGTTCTGTTTTGTTTTCTCATAGCTATAGAATTTCCTTGTCCTGTGATTCCTGATCGATGGAACAGACTTTTGATAGGGCATTTCATGTTTTTCAAACTCTGAGGCGTATGATCTTGAAAGGACAGTGAATAAATATGTCTTTGGGCTGCAGGTGGAGTAGGTCTTGGAATAAATTTGAACTGACCACTAGAGGGTCAGCTTCTTTTCAAATTTTGTGTAATCTTGTATTCTATTTTCCAAGATCTTCAGGGAATTATCAGTGCTGTATTGATCAAGGCCAGAAATCTTCAGAGGATGATCTCGTCTCACTTTCTGATTAATTACCAACCTTAGAACACAGCTCAAAAACTGCTCAGTGTTTCAAGTGGAGGAATTCTTTGTATCAAGTTCCATGATGTCCTTTCTCATATTTTGCTCTGGTCTTCCACTTTTTCTTTCTTTTTTGCATAATTCAGATGAAAAAATAATAGGATTTTTAGCTAATTAAGTACAGTTTTGAGTCCCAAGGAGTGCTGATACTTGCTTTTCATCAATGCATAAAAAATGCATTAAGTTTCTACATGTGTATTTGGATAACTCCACTTACCAGATAAGTTCCTTTTTTCTTAACAGCCAAAAGGCTTATTTATCTGTAGTTCATAATTTCATGGTTTCAAAGTATTTCTGCCAGTTACTTTAAAAATAATTTTTTACAGTAACAAAAATGAGGTGTTGCTGTGGAATTCTCTAACCGTATTTTTTTCTTAGTTGTAGATCTTCATATAAACTTACTGACTTTATAAAGTTATAAAATATTATATTTATTATATTGTTTTAATTTTTACTATTTTTGAGACTTCCTAATAAGATATAGGGTCAACTAAAGTTTTTTTTTTTCCATAGTATGAAAGCTCTGTCTTACATAATTATGAAATGCGACAACCCCTTACTCCTTCCTGAATGCAGAATGTTAAAATGGCTTTGGGGCCTGTTTTATTTATTTTTTCTTAGATGCTGTGTTATTTTCATAAGCAAAGTAAAGTTCGTCAAGGAGTTGAAGAAATGCTCTATAGATTGTATCAGCCTATCCTCTGGAGAGCACTGAAGGTAATTATCCTTTTCAAAAAATACAACTGTCTTTCTCCAGCCATTAAATTTTGGGTCCCTTCCACATCTTCTGTTTTTATTATTTGCTTTTAAAATGAAATGGCCACAAAAACCAAAATGAGTGTTTAACATCAGCTGAGTAACTTTGCAAGTTGTTATTAGGCATAGCATGCACAATAATATACTAATTTGTTAATAGAATTACTTGTAAAATTCACTTTTGTTTACAGGTACCTAGAGTGCTTTCCAGGATTGCAGCTGGTATTCTTACCTTCTCAATCTGAAAATTCTGTGTAATCTTGTATTATCTTTTCCAAGATCTTTTGGGAATTATCAGTGTTTTATTGATCAAAGCCAGAAATGTTCAGCGGATGGTTTAGTCTCACCTGTTGATTAATTACCAGCCTTAGAATACAGCTCAATGAATTTATTAATTTAGAAAAACTTTTATTCTATTTGGATTGTATGGACAGACATTAATGGTATGGATGTGCACTTAGAATGAAATTTCTTGTAGTTCTTTTATGGTGTGTACATCCTTTTGTGGATTGCATTCATGGACCTACTACAGTTTGCCTACTCACACTCTGTGATTAAGAGAAGCCAGGCTTCCTTCTTTGGTGACAGCTTTTATTTTGTCTGAAGTCATGAAATCCCTGTTTCTGAGCACATACACATAGAGCCAAGTTAATTTCTGCTAAACATTTACCATTTCATTTAGTGGTTGGTCATAAGCATCTTCTCTATATATGAGACAGGTATTTGAAATTCTCAAAGTTGAAAGTATTTCCTATTAACTTCAAAAGTTGTTTACAATAAATTTTATGAGTTACAGGAAGGAGTTGAGAGCTCTGGTTACCACAGAACCCTGTGGTAGAGGTATAAATATGAACAGAGCCATTGCTAGCCCAGTATCTTGTTTGGTCTTAAATTAAAGGTTAGATCCCATCCTTTTAGAATGAATATAAACAAGGAACCTTCTGTATGAAACATTTATGTCCTAGTGCCAGAGAATGATAGCTACAAAGCATGACTTCCTTTAATTTCTACATTTCTGTCTCCAAAAAGAATAGGAGTTTTAACTGATTTTTGCTAAGTTAGCAAAATACAGCATTCCATTCTTAAGGGAGTTGCTGCCTGTCAGTGGAGGGTCGTAGTCACTTTCCAAAGCCCAGGACTCAAAATGTGAGACTAGAGTACTTTTTGGAGGAAGATTCTGTTAAACCTTATGAAATCTGCATCCATTTATTTGGAGAAATGTAACAGACGGTGTGTCATGAGGGAAAAAAAGGTTAATGATTGATTTGCCTCAAGACAACAGGAAGATTTCTGATTCCAGAAGTGGTTGAAATTTTACCAGCTGCTATTCATAATTTTCACATCGCTAATGGTTCCATTGCTAGAACAAATCATATAGTACCACATGAAGTATTTGGCATTTTGAACTGTTGCTGTGACTCAGAATCACCAGTAGTTTAAAATGCAGAACTAGGAAGGGAAGCTTAAAACTGTTCTTACTGTTATGGATTCTACTCCAAAGCTTGAAATGTCAGTTTAATTTTAGATAATCAGTTTGATGGTCCTATTTTAGTCAAATCCCTAATTTAATATAGAGAACATACTCTGTTCTAGAACAATGGTTATGAAACAAAGTATACACAAGGCCTGTTTACTCCTCCTTCTTGCAGAAACCAAAAATACTTCAGTTGTAAGAATACAACGAATTCCAGAACTGTTGATCTTTAAACTGAGAATGCACATTTGTGATACAGTTCTCTGCTTTTTCTTCAATTGCGTGTTTTGCAAATACTTAGATTGCACAAGCTTTTGTTGAGGCTTTTACCAAGACATCTTTTGTAAGCCTTCATGCAACTTTAAGTTTTTATAATATAAACCCATAACATCTTTTTTCATGTTATCTTATGAAAAGCAAGTGTCATGCAAGCATAAAAGAGATGTGCAATGATTGGTTGTTAGTATGAGAAGATACACAGATATAAAAAATATGGATATTCAGTGTGAGGTAAGTAGTGATTAAGCTATTTCTTATCAAGCTGAAAAAGTCAAGAACCACTCCTCCAGGAATTCAAGCTGCTGAAGGAAGTGACTCCTTTAAAGTGTTTGGTTGTCTTTTTAAATTTTTTTAACATCCCATGCATTTAAACTAACATCCTGGGGAAGCAGTGTTTTAAATAAATGGAAGTGAATTTCAGAACCTATAAGACCTGATAAAATTTTTAAAAAGGCTATGAAAATTAACTGAAGAAAAAAGTTAAAATATTGTTTCAAAAGGTTCTGAAAGTTCCTCAGAATAGTACATGCATAATGGTAAAGAAATATTAGTCATTTAAATAACTGCAGGCTCTGCATGGAAAAGTCAGTGTGGATTAAAACAGGCCATGAATTTAAAGTCTTTGGTTCTACCTCTGTGAAGACATTGTACGAGCCTGAATATGCAAATATATTTGGGATAAATTCCAGTTAATTAAAGGCAGGAATTTGAACTGTGGGTACTCAGCTCAGAATTAAAAGTGAGCTTAATGGAATTCAGTGTAATGCACTTAAAAAGTTTATGGAAATTAACTTTCTGGAATGGCTGTGGTAGACAAGGTCTAGGTTATTGCACAAAAACACATTTGAATTAATTTTCACATGCAATGTTAGTGCAGAAGAGCTATTTCACCCTGAATTCACAAACTATCTTGTTATGTGTTAATTCTTAAATATAGGCAAGCTCAGAGTTAAAGATTTTCTACAACTTTATAGAATAGAATTAAGAATTGTGATCTTTTCACCTTTAAACTGTTTGCATTATCCATAATAAATAAAGGAAGACACAAGTGCCTAACTAAAGAATGTAAGTGTGTGCTTTATTTGCTTTTGTAGTATTCCATTTAGAATTCCTAGTAATTTTGTTGACTTGAAGAATTTGGAATGTTATGCTTCGACTCTACCATTGGTCAGGATTGGTCAAGAAGAGAAACCCAAAACAGATTGTAAATGAAGTAATTGTTACTCATTGCTTTTGTGCTTTTCTGGTTTTATTTGTCATTCGTTTATTTAAGTCTAAATATTACATGGTTATTGCCATGTTTCTTTTCCCTGCCTTTGATCTCAGTGTGCTTTATGACAAGGAAAGGAGAAAATTAGATGATTAGAATAGTCAGGAATTTCCCTGAACTGTCTTGTCTCGCTGTTAAAATTAGGCCTATTTTGTTTGTTATATTGAGAGATTTTTTTTTTTTTGGACCCAAAATCAGGATAAAATTCTTCCTTCTCTCTTCTTTCCAAGAGAAGTCAGCAGAGGCTCTTAATCACTGCGCTGCTATCTTTGATAAATAAAATGCAGTTTGATGGTTAGATTTCAGCTTTCTCCTTGAGATGCCTTTAATTTCTTCATGGTTTCATTGCCTGCTCTCTTTTTCCTTTAAGTGTCCACAGGATCAGTTTATCTTTCACTGAATGAGTGTCTAAATATGCACCTTTTTCTTTTTGCATTTGTGGCTCTACAACCAGTAAAATATATGGTGGAGTACACTGAAGATTGTTAAATATGGTAAAATGTTGTGAGGCTTCCCATAGATTTTTGATGAGCTGCCTAGAGCTCAGAACATGGTTCTAATACTTATGTGCAGAGATGCAGGACTGAATATGTTTTTGCTGGATAAGTTACTCTGCAAGCTTTCTTGTACTTAGTTACTAAATACTATTTTCTTGAAGAAATAGGCTTGAGCTTTTCAAATTAAATCACCTGTCTCTTGACAAGCAAGTTAATTAATCCAATCTGATTGAATTCAAGAGTCTTTTGTCTTGAAGAGGAGCTTTGAGGCCACCCAGAGAAATCCCAACTGCTTTTAATTTATTCAGCATTACAGAAAGCAGAAGGGCTCTGGCTGTGATTCCTCAGGGTCATTGAAGCTGATATGCTTTAAAAGCTGATTGTAACAATAATTCAGGTTTTACTGAATGGGCAGAAATAGAAGATGAAACATTAAAGCTCATATTATGTGATTTTTAAGTTCTTCCATCCATTTATAAATTCATCTCTTCCACCTACTTAATTAAAAATACTTGTTAAAATGTTTGGAGAACAATATTTGACAGGATACACCTTTGGATATTAACAGTTGGTCCTTATGGAAAAAATATCTTTTCCTCCATTGTAACAGGCCAGAAACAAAGAAGTTCGAGCAAATGCAGCATTTTTGTTTGTTGATGCTTTTCCTATTCGTGATCCCAGTTTTACTGCTGAAGACATGGACAGTGAAATTCAGAAACAGTTTGAAGAACTTTTTGTAAGTTTTAATGAAACTAAAATGTTTAAAATGAAACTTTTATCAAAGCTAATTAAAAAAAAAGTTGATGCAATTAAAATTTATATAATTTCTGGATAGTTGTAGGGAAATAGAAGTCTGTGGTGCAGAAAATACAAAAGTAAACTAATATTTTAAATGTCTGTAGTATATTTTCTGCAGATGCTAACCACCACTTTAAACCTAAAAAGGAAATATTTTATTTGTTATTCGTTAATCTGTGAATGAGAGATGCCTTTGAAAGATTAAATGCACGAGTAATGATCTTGATTCTTACTTAACCTAGGATTGTGGGGGAGAGCTTCACAGTTACTGTGGAAGCACTCAATGAAGCTTCAGTACTGAATTACTAAAGAGTTCTGAAATGAAGTATAATGGAGAGAACCTAAAAATCTCCTTACCAGTCCAGATTGGTGAGAATAGGCATAGTATTTTCATTAAGAAAATGTTTGGGGGTTCCTGAGTAAGCATCAGGTAATTTAATGAATTTCAAAGTTTTTATGTTGCTCCATAGGAACAGTGATCAGTGTAGATCATATCAACAGAAGTCCAAATACTCTTGATTAAGTCACAAATGCAAGGCTTGATTTATTTAAAAAAAATAATTTCAAAAGTGCATTTAAAAAAGTTAACCAATAGTTCTCTTAATTTTGCTTCTGATTTAAATTTCCTTGTTTTCTTCATAGTAAAATGCCTTGAAGGACTATTAATATCACAGTTCTTATATTGTATGACTGTTTTCATAATGATTAAAAGGTAATGGAAAGCATTTTGTTTATGATACAGGTCAAACAGCAGTAGAGTCACAATAATCTCACAGTATGTTGTCACAATATGCTCACAGTATTATTCTGTTTATTTTAGAGTCTCTTAGAGGATCCTCATCCAGTTGTCCGCTCTACAGGGATACTTGGAGTTACTCAGATCACATCCAGATACTGGGAGATGATTCCTTCAACAATTCTTGCTGATCTTTTAAAAAAGATAACTGGAGAGCTGGCATGTGATATAACATCTGCTGATGTTCGATGCTCTGTTTTTAAAGTAAATGGTTCTTATCATGATTGTCATTTTTCTATTTTACTTGATGTACAGGTTTCTAGTATAGGCCACTTTAAATCAAGGAAATTACTTTTCTTCAAAATGTCTTATGCAATATAATTCCTAATACATGGAGGTTTTGCACATTTCATAAAAGCCACATGTTTGGAAAACACAAGTGTCTTTTAAAATAGTAACTGATTGGCTTTCTGATTCTAGGGTTTTTCAATTCCAATTGTACACACATTGTTTGGACCCAATAATTAATTTTTTTTAGCTATTAGAAGTGATGCTTAGACTTGAAATACATGTAGGCAGGTTCCAGGATGTTCTTACATGAGTGGCTTTCACTCACCCCAAGACATGTACAATTAGGATTTTGTACCCCACTTTGTGTATCTGAGGTTTGGATGGATATAATTCCACAGTTTGTCAGGTGATGCCTCCTCCCATGCATTGCTTACTGTGTTAGAAATAGTTCACCTACATCTTTCTGGCATGTGAGAAATAACTGATAACTTGGACAGAAAAATGAACTCCCTAAGTTGCATTTTCACTTGAAGATTTTGTGTCTGTGTCAGTTCAGCCTTAAATTGAAGCTGTCATCCTGTTAATCCTCACTTGCTCCACTGCTGCTTCATGGGGGAGCTATCCTGGATAGGCAGAAAGTGCTAATATAAAAATGAATTTGAAAAAATAAATGTTTTTAATTGGAAATCAGCATATTTTAGAGAGCTGGTATGCCCTCAGGCAGTGGGCAAGACCATGGCCTTTGTGTAGGTCTGAAGCTGATGCAGCTGAAGTGAGTTCACTGAATACAGTTCACTGTAAATTTGAAGTAATCAAAGCAGTTTTTACCAAAGAATATTACAAGAAAAATAAGCATGTACAGTGTCTGCCCCTGCTTTATTTCCCATGAGAAGTGTCATGGTCCTCTTCAACATTTTTCAACTACAGATTTTTCAGCTCTACTTTCTGGATTTGTTTTTTTTATTTTAGTGCCTACCAATAATTTTGGACAATAAACTAAGTCACCCACTCCTGGAAAAGCTCCTGCCTGCAACCAAACACAGTCTTCATGACAATTCTGAGAAAGTTCGAGTGGCTTTTGTGGAAATGTTGCTCAAAGTGAAAGCTGCCAAGGCTGCTAAGGTAGGATAATGACAGTTGATAAGTAGCAAGGAGACAAAATCAAGGCATTTATTTAGAATTTTTAAAAAATACATTTTGAGACCTCTGAAGTGTTCCTAAAAAAGAAATAAATAACCTGCTTTGCTCTGGTAATACTCTTAGTATTTGTGATGTCCTGAGTACTCTGTGGGCCCTTGCTCTCTCTGTGAATGGGCAGGGGAGAGCAGTGGTTACAGCCACTCTTCCCTCAGCTGCCTAACTCTTCTAAATGCCTAACACCTTAACCCAGTAGCTTTTTTGCTTTGATTCTCTTATTTTTATGATGTCTGTTTCTATTTTGTGGGCACATCCTTTGGGATTTTGGTGTCTTTTTATATGGTGTCTTTTTGGTTTTTTGTTGTAATTTGAAATTGTCCAGCATGATTAATTCAGAATCTTCTCACAAAAATTACAAGTGTAGTGTTACTGCTGGCATAACAGCTGTGTAGTCTTTCTGAATTTCGTAGCCTTTGATTTCTGTGTTACAAATAAACTAGAGCTCTGCTGAGAATGGGATGCATTCAGTATTTAGTAATGTAGGATTTGGGATGGTTTTGGAAAGGGTGTTGATCCATACAGGTTAAGGTGTACACAATACTTGTAAGTAGTTTGGTCCTGCTTTGTGAGGAGAATATGAAACATGGCACATAATGACAAATAATTGCATTTTATGGTGATATACTCATTGAGTAAAGAGTTCTTCCCTGTATCTATGGAATTGCATTCATATTGCAGGTGTATTGAACTGGAATTGCTTGAACCACAGTTTTACCAGTGAGTCAGAGATACCAGGATATTTAAAACAGCACAGCAAAATAACATTATTGCATCAGAATTTGACTTCCAGGACACGTTGGTTTAAAAATAAAAACTACTCATGTTTTCCAGGTTAATGTTCACTATATTTGTTTAGACTATAGACATTTAATGAAGGTGATGTTTTTTTCCCCTATTTGTATTTAACTCCTTTGAATATCTTTTTCTGACTTTACAAAGTTCTGGAATATCTGTCCCATGGAGCATCTCCTGTCCCGCCTTGAAGTGGATTCTCGGCCGGTGTCCCGGCGCATCGTGAACCTCCTGCTGAACTCCTTCTTCCCCACCAGCCAGCCCGAGGATGTGTGGTGTGAGCGCTGTGTCACCCTGATCCAGATGAATCCAGCAGCTGCCAGGAAGTTCTATCAATATGCTTGTGAATTTACTGCCCCCACCAACATAGGTAAAGCACAAAACGTTGTGAGCTTTTGGAAGTACTGATATCACGTCATGCAAATGCTTTTTTCTTCTTATTTCTTCTTATTTGTAATCATTTTTCTTCTTATTTTCTTCTTATTTGTAATAGTGGTGCATTGTTGCTAGATCTTTTTGGGGTTTAGTATAATACTAGTTCGTAGTTATTTCAAAAACTGTTGCTGGTTAACACCAGCAATAAGCACAGCAGGTGAAGTCATCAGCTTTTTCAACAATGAGAGCAAAGCTTTTCATCTCTGCTCTTAGATGCTGTACTGTACACTCCAGCCTCTGGTGGTACCTGGTCCTTCTATTCCCCTTTCTCTCCACATATACCTTAAAACTATCTCAGTTGATACCTATTTCTCATGTAGAAATAGGGTAGCAAATACCCTGGTGCCTTAAGTGACTTAAGTGATCTTCACATTAAAGATTGTACAGAAACTGAAAAAATGTTTACATCTGATAATCTGGTTATCTGGGATTTGTGGAGCAGTATTTTCAAGTTGCTTAGAGAAAATCTAAGAAATCCTCCTTTGGAAAGCTTCACAAAGTTTCAGTGAAGAGGGCAGGTACTGCCCAGAATGTCACTGCTTTTTAGAAAAGTCCTATTGAACCAAGTAAAATCAGGACAGTTTTGTTTCAGATAAAACCCAAGTAATCAGCAGGATTGACTTGGGTGAAATGTCCAAACCATTGCCTCTCAACTGATCTTGATAAAGTTATGAAATCACAATTATGAAAGCAGCTCGTTATACTTTCACTCTTTCACTTCTTCTAGAGCTGAGCTCCTTGTTCAGGAGTGCAGTGGTTGGGCTATGGTATCTTTTCCAAAGAATGGGAATTGACATAGGAGGGAACGTGTTCTTGAATGTGGGTCATTAAATTAACAGCTATGCCAGATTAAATGTAGGAGAAGCTTCCTCTGATTCTGATTTGATAAGGTGGTGGTTATTTGGTTTTTTATTTAGTATACTGTTTTAACAATAAAATTATGGAGCTTGATGATAATGTTGTCATTTCTTCTTCATACTTGAGGATACAAAACATATTCACATTTTTTCCATTTCCTTTACAAGGAATTTTTTTGCATTTTTTTCCTAGCTATTTCTGTTTCTGTTGCCTATTTTTTCATACTGGCTTTCCAGCATTATAATTAGAAGCATTTATTACCAACATTCTTAGCAAATAGTAAATGTCTAATTTATTCTTATTCACTTTAAATGTAGCTAAGTTGATGCTCACTATTCGGCGCTGCTTGAATGCCTGCATCCAGAAATCAATGAAAGAGAGTCTTCATGATAGTGAGGATGATGATGAAGATAGAAGTGAAAAGGAGAACACCAGTGTAAGAAAGCCCACTTTATGCTAAATTCTGGTAACTTCTTTTCAGTGGTGCTTAATGTGACACAGAATAGGACAGAAATCTAAAGGAAAGCCCTCAGTCATCTGTGGAATTGGAAGGAAGGAACTGCCATTACTGGATATTCATGTCCTGTGATAGCAGAAATTTGGTCAAGTAGCTAGAATAAGATAGAAGGAATATGAAGCATATTTTAAATTAATAGTTGACTAATTCCAGTGCTGATTATAAATTGATTTGGTTTTGCAGTTAAATTATTTTAAAAATTACCATTGCAAGATATGTGAAGTTAGAGAGAGAAAGACTGAATTGTGGAGTTCATGTTCTACACCAACAACAATGCCTTTGTAAAGAGACTAGAAGGATATTCAGTGATTTTTAAAGCCTTATTTTAACTTAAATTTCTATTTGAAAATATAATGGATAGTATCATCTAAATGTTTGTATTTCAGGTGTTGGATAATGTGCTGTCAGTAAATGATGTGGCCAGCATGGCAAGTTTGTTGGAGATCACTGTAATACTCTGGAGAAGTATCCACAAAGCACTAGATCACAATGAAGATGCCAAAGATTATGCTATCAAGAAGTTTGCTTCTGTACTTCCTGAATATTTTAAAGTATTTCGGGTAAAGAAAGTATAGATTTTCCTGTATATTCTTAATATTTTCTTCAGATGCTTTCATGTTTTATGTCCTTTATCTTTTTTTATGGTATTAAGTATTCTTTTTCATTGTTGCTATGAACTACAAACAACAGCAAGTTTCTTGGAATCCCACAAATGGGTAGAAATTATTCTCCAGCTGCAGTGTCTGACTGATGAACCATTATCTAAATAGTCAGCTCAGAAATACTTATGCAATAAATTGCTCTCCTTGTAAGGCTTTTGTAGGGTTTCATAGTTCTGAATGTTTTAGAACTTTTGGGAAACAGTAAATACAAATGTGCCATTGCAGAATAAATACTCAGCGTGCATTAGAGTCCACATGTTTTTCTCCCCACTGTCCCCCCTCTTCCACCAGCAGCACTTCTTATGATTCAGCTGTAGCTGAAGCAGCTGAGGCTCTTTTTTCACTGAATATGAGCTGGTAGAGTGCACTCAACAACCCAGAAAGCCAAACATGTCCTGCTGACCTGCTAGACTGAGTCCAAAGGATGGCCACCAAGATGGGAAGGGATGGAGCACCTCTCCTAAATGGAAAGGCTAAAAAAATTGAGATTGCTAAACCTGGAAAAGAGAAGGCTTTGGGGGGACCGAATTGCAGCCTTCCAGTGCCTGAAGGGAGCCTGCAAGAGAGGGAATTTTTAGAAGGAAGTGTAGTGATAGGACAAAGGAGAATGGATTCAAACTAGAAGAAAGTAAGTTTAGATTAAATANACCCAGAAAGCCAAACATGTCCTGCTGACCTGCTAGACTGAGTCCAAAGGATGGCCACCAAGATGGGAAGGGATGGAGCACCTCTCCTAAATGGAAAGGCTAAAAAAATTGAGATTGTTAAACCTGGAAAAGAGAAGGCTTTGGGGTGACCGAATTGCAGCCTTCCAGTGCCTGAAGGGAGCCTGCAAGAGAGGGAATTTTTAGAAGGAAGTGTAGTGATAGGACAAAGGAGAATGGATTCAAACTAGAAGAAAGTAAGTTTAGATTAAATATTAGGTAGAAATTTTTTTTTGTGAGGGGAATGAACCAGTGTCACAGGTTGTCCAGAGAAGCTGTGGATGCTTCATCCCTGGCAGTGTTCAAGGCCAGGTTGGATGGGGCTTGGAACAACTTGGCTAAGTGGAAGGTGTCCCTGCCCATGGCACGGTGGTTGGAAAAACATGATCTCTAAGGTCCCTTCCAACCCAAACCATTCTGTGATACTGAGGTTTCTGCTAATTTGAATCTACTCTCTAATGATCTGTTGATGCATTTATTTATTGCTTTGGCTTGATATAGGCAGTTAATTAAAATCAGTAATTTTCAAATTGTCAGTCTCCTTGCTCTAATTGTTTTAGTGTTGTTCTTGAGGAGGATGCTATCCTGAGAGTGGCTAATGGTGGCTGCTGCACCCAGAGTGAATTTGGAAGGATTACATACTGGATATCTTTTTCTTAGTTGATGGCTTTTATGGTGAAGTATCCTGAAATATGGTGGCTGTTCCACTGCAACTTTGCTTTAGATAATCAGGGAGTGAAAAGCAGCTCATTGCTACATATTATTCTGCAGCACAGAGGCTTAGTTCCTGAAAGGCTACAAACATACTGAAGCAGCCTCTCTTTCCTGAAAAAGCTACAAATGTGTTTTAAAAGTTCTTTTAAAAATATGAGCTTTAAAAAAGGTTCTAGATCTTGGAATGGCTAAGTAGGTAATGATTTCATTTGGCTGTTTTCATGAAGCTTGGACATTTTTGAAGAGTTCTTAACATAGACTGGTTTCTGTATAACCTGAGGGAGATTATGTTGTGGCCTAGACCATGTATTATGACATGTTGTAGTGAATAACAGTGCATTTAAACATTACCATCCTTATATAAGAACCCTTTTCTTTAGAATCTTTTTAGTAAGTTTGTGTTGTGAATGAATTTAAGGCATTGGTTGAAAGGAGTTAGTGTCATGGTTGTGCAATGAAACCTTAGTCACTACTGGAAAAAAACGTGATGTGAAGCTACTATTTCTCTTGCAAAGATTATTAACCTAATGGAGCCATGACTATTCATGGTAGTTTTTCTGACAGTTTGTCAGAAAGTGAAGGATAATTGGTAATTGACCTCCAAAAACGGGAATCAGACATTTCAGATTGCAAGCCACATACTCTTTTGAGCTTCTTTCGGCTCCATTTGTAGTGGGAAGGGGAAATCCTTAATTTGAGGAAATGCAATCATAGTTTTTCAGTGCTCTCTTTAGTTTTGCTTGCATGTGTGTACCTCTACGTTTACGTCATACAGTGTAATTCTTTTATCCTAGGATGAGCGGTGCATGACTCCATTGGTTATTCTGGCATCCTTTATGCCCCCTGCTGCTATTCCTACATTCAGGTACTGTTTGGAAATCCAAAATGCAAATGACAAGAAATTTCTTGTTGCCTGTATATGTTCATTTTTCACAATCTGATATATTAAATGCCCATTTGGATAAATTAAGACACTAAAATACTGTGGTAAAGTCAGTAAAATTTGTGGTGTTCAAGTCTGTTGAAGTTGTTGGTGAATCCTTTGTATTATACTAATTGTTTTCTGCTCTTACGGGTGTAATGTATCTCTTTATCTTTGTGTTTTCTTTTAAGCTGTGGTGTGGTTTCCAGACTCAGAAATACTGACACTGGAGCTGACCAAAGCAAATACTCTGTCCTGGTTGACTGCCTGTGCCGCTGGGGTCAAGTGGGGCATATCATGGAATTAGCCTGTGACTGGCTGTCTGACTCACTCACCCCTACAAAGGTGTGCAAATGCATATGACAGGGAGTATAGGCCAGACTGCTTTAAGGCATCAAGCTTTTTTAAAATAGAATAAGGCTTTTTAATGCTATACTATTCTGCTTTGAAATCTGTTCTCAAGTCAGATACTAACAGAGTTGTATTGGTTTTGTGTTTCCTTCCTATTCAGAATACTAGAACATCTAAGCATCGAGTACGTATCCAAGTAACACATGAATCAAAGCCAGACTTAGCAATTGATTACATTGAGTATTTATTGACTCATCCTGTCAATCGTGGTTGCCTCCTTTCTGTTCCTAAAAAGAAACTGAAAAAGCTTTTGAAGATCCTCGGTGCTGCAAAGGTAGTTTTCTCCTTATCATTAAACAGTGCTTATAAAATCAATGCTTAACATCTTACATTGCCTGAGTCAAACTAAATGCCTGGGAGAACAAATACATAAGGCTCATGATCCCCTTTTCCTTTTTAAAAAGATTTTCCTTTTGATTTGTACTTCCAACAAATACTCTAAACTAGAAGTATAAAATTGTTTATAGATGTTTATAGATTTATTGTTTATACAGATTTAAGTGTCTCAAAATTTTTGTGATCTAGGGTTGAGTGTTTTTATAGGACATGACTTTTAGAATATGTGAATAAGGAATAGTCTGAAAATGAGTTATGGCATTGCAAAATGGAAGTAATTAAAGTATGCTTATTGCTTTTTTGGGGTTGGTATTTTGCTGGTTTTATGGGTTTGGGTTTTCTTTTGACCTTTTGTTTAAAGCTGTTGAGGAAAGAAACATTTGAAAGGATTCTCTGAAAAATATAGATGTAAACCTTTATTTCAGAGGGTTCTTGACTCAATTCTGAAAGGAACAGATTCTGGTGGCTGGAATCAAGCAACTAGCCTAAGAGCCTTCAGCCTCTTTTGCAGATTGAGTATTCATCTTCAGGACAAGGTATGGTTATAGCTCTCTAAAATAAGCTGGAGTTACAGTTGACAGGATAAGAAAATTCCAAAACAACTGAAGGGACAATTGGTAAACTTCCCTTTGGTTTTTTTTTTTCAGTTTTCTGAAGAAGGAGAAGATTACCTTTCACTTCTGAAGGAGACGGGTGCTTGGATAGAAAATCAAGTTGTACCTTTTATACTAGCAAGTGATCAAGAGGATGGTATTTCAAAGCACAGTGATGTTTCTGAATTAACTATCCAGGTAGAGAATTCTTATAATATAAATCAAGCTGCTTTCAGTTTGCAATCTGTATGCAAACTGCACTGGCATTTGTGTCATCAGTTAGTGTCCCTTACCCCTGATCTTGATTTGCCCCTCAAAGAAAGCATTTGATGATATAATGTGGGTGAGGTTTTAGCTAGTTCTGAATTGTTTTCTGTTGCATTCCTCTGACATTAAATTTAACCCCAGGTGGATTTTAGCACAGAGCTTTTACCAGATTTTGGTGATAGGAAAGATTTGGCTAACTTTGGTCCCAGTCAGTGTCCTTGAACAACTCAGCTCACATATAGAGAGACTGATTAAAAGTTCTCACTCTTTCTGTACTTCTGTCTCATAATCTGTTTAGTATGTAGCAGCTGTTTGTCTGTAGGGAAAAGCTCTTTTTGTCTGCTGGTTTTAGTTTTGCTATTAAAGGCAGGTAGATATGTCATATTTTGCCTCAGTAAATGATAAGTATCAATGCCTTTGATGTACTAGACTGAGCCTGAGTATAAAAGAGGATTTACTGCCTTTTGAGAATCTTTACTGTTGGGAAAGGGCAATGGAAGCATTTGAAGGACTAGTTGGAATTTGTGCTTTTCAGCAGGTGTGAACTGAGTAACTCCAGTTAGGTACATCAGCTCTCAGGGCAACTTGGCTAAGAGTTCATGGTTTTATTATTTTGAGTTTTACTGAATGGTTACTTAGCATAAAGTTTGGGTTTCCTATAATTTTGTACCTCTCTTCTAGGCCTACCTGACAGTATGTAAAGATGTCATAATGGTGGGCCTGGGAAATATCACGTTTCAAGCACACCTTTTAGAAATGGCACTTCTGATTATGCAAACAGGTATCCTATTTTGGTACTAATAGCAACATCTGCATTTATATTTGGCTGACTTTTCTTGTATTAGCAAGTTAGTTAATCCCTAACTTTTAAGGGTTGGATGGAAGACTGGATTCATACTTAAAATATTAATTGGACTGTATGAAAATTTCAGCTAGGAGTGCTCAGAAACTAAATGCATTGTCTGCACTTGTAAACTATCATTATTTGTTGTATCCAACTGAGTTTCATTTTAAGCTTGTACCTGAGGAATATTACAACTTTTATATTGTGGTATTTATCTCTTTTTCTAGAGAGAGGTGGCTTTTGTGCTCCAGTGTTGCTGTGTGTTCTAAAAGAAATCATTGAAGCTTCTTTAAATCAGAATACTGAGACAGAGGAAGTGACAAATCTTTTCCACACTCTACAGAACATCTTTCAGAAAATTTTAGAATGTGTGGCACATAGACTTAAGAAAGAACAGGAAAAAGGGATTCAGGTATCATATTACAGTTCAAATTGCTATGTAATTGTTAACGTGTAAATGAGTCCATAATTTTTATGCAAAGGGGTACACTTAGACACTATGAGGTCACCTCACTGTTACCTACTATTTGGGTAGACACATGATTAAATTTTCAGTTAAATTTTCTAAGTTTTCTTGTTACTCATTTTTTTTGTCCATTTTGGTCTCATCATGACAATAGAACTAGTAAATTGCAGAACAAATGCATTCTATTGCCAATGACCCTGGACCATGCTGGAACTTCTGGATTGTTAATCTTGTCTGCAATTAGATGAACTTTCTCAATCCAGACCAAAGGATTTGTTTATATATTATGATCTTGGCAGGAGAAGAATTTTTTTTTTTTTAGCCTGAATGATGCCAACTTCAAAATATGTATGATGTTCTAAAATTCTTGAAAATCTCACATCTTCACAGAAAAGCTGACTTTGTGTATTCTAAAGCAGATACTAAATAGTAGTGAAATGGGTAGATCACTCTGGGAAATTTGATGATCTACTTTTCAGGACTTACGAAAAAGAACTGAATGTTTTTCAGAAGAACCACTGCTTTGTTCCTTTTTCTCAAATTTATGAGTAGACTTACCAGTTGCTGATTCCCCCTTTGATCCTGAGTGACTAGAATACCTTAAAAGCTTTCAAGGTGTGATCTGCACTTCACAGAAAGGCTTGCTGGTATATTTCAGTTATACTCAAGCAATCTGAAAAAAAAGATGTGTTTTTCCTTTTGGTTTTAGTTGATTCAGTCTATTCAGATGCCTCTTGGAGAATTTATCCATGCACTGCAGTGCTGGCATTCTTCATTCCCAGCAGTTCACCAGGGTGTACTCTCCACTCTCTTGGCTGCAATAGTAGCAGAGATAAATTGTGCGCTACAGAAGGTAAAGTTAATCCTGATTTTTCTTTTTTCTATTTAACACTTTCTGCTTTTTAAATGTTATGTTGGAACGACAGAGCTTTATTCAGAAAATTGATCTTCGTACTGCCGATGAGGATTTTGTGTTTGCATGAAACAAGCAGGAAATTTTATTTGCAATAATTTCATATTAGAGTTCATCTCTCAGATTTCTGACTACAGGTGTGTAGGGACAGACTTGTCCTGATACCTATTTCAGTATCTGCCTCTGACAGGAAAACTTAGCAATGTTGGTGATTAACAGTGTGAGTTCTGGAATATTTTCTCTGTGCATTTGTACTGGATCTGGCTGGACAGGAGTCAGCTTTCCTCCCTGCAGTCCCTGTGCTGCTGTGGTTGGCATTTGTGGCCGAGACACTGTTGAGGACGCACTGTTGCTGAGCAGTGCTTGCAGAGTGTCAATGTTTCCCTGGTTCCTTCACCTTCAGTCTAAAAGAAAGCCAGACTGTGGATGGGCAAGAAGCTGCGAGGGGACACAGCCCAGACCTTGGACCCAAACTGATCAAAAGCTTAGGCCACACCATGCAATGCTGTGTTCAGCAATTAGAGCTCAGGGAAAGGAGGAGGACAGGGGCTTGTTCTAAACCTACCCCACTTCCTCTCACCTAGCATTAGGGAACTTCAGAAGTCTGATGTGTGACAGATTCCCATTCCCTATTTCTTGGAATGGTCCCATGAGGTTCTGTAGTCCCTGTTTCAAAGCAGGCTGATGCCCTGCTTGGCACTAATCACTTGTGCATTCTCTGTTTCCATACAGAGACATTTCATATGCTGCATCTTTTTTTAGTTGCTTTGGTTTTTGTGTGGAGGATTTCCAAGTATTTAATTTGCATTACTTTGGAAAGTAAAGAAACAATCTCTAATAGGAATGTGTAGACAGAGCTTATTTGATATTCTGAAAGTCCAAGGAACCACAATTGTCCTTGAAGGAGAAGGGCAATATTCCCACTCCATTTTCTAATGCAGGTAGTGTTAGAAGTAAATATGATTAATAAGATTGGAAGCTTTGAGAACTAAAAAAGAAGAGCAGAGGCTCTTTAGTAGAGACTGTGCTTTTGCTGTGGGTTAGAAACAGAGCAAGAAACAGTGGCCAGAAAGTACCACAGAGCAGCTTCCAAGGTTGTTAGAGGAGGCACTGGAGGAGTACCAGCTGTCTGCCTGCAGATATTGATGTATCAGCTGAGAGGCTGTGGGTGACAGGTGCTCTTCACACATGATGCACAGGAAACATTTCTGGGCTTGAATACACTGGAGATTCATACTCATAGATTGAGTGTTCATTCCAGTCACTCATCTGAGCTCGGGTTTTCCCTGTCCCCAGGTTGTTGTAAATCAAAATTCAGTTCTAACTATTTGTCAGAACTTGATACCAAAAAGAGCAGATATCCAGAAAATCACTGTCACTGAAGTTACATTTAGAAATCATGGATGCACACTTGGATTTGGAGCCACAGAGGGGACTCATTTGTGTTTAATAGTCTGTGCCTTTATAAAGAGTGACCACCAGTGTAGTTAAATGAAATTTCTGGTGGAAGCAACAGCAGAGAATATTTGCCTTGGTACCAATACTGTTTATGTGGTTTAGTTTCAGTCTTTCTAATTTAAATTAGTTTTGTTTATTTGGACACAACACAGTTGGATTAAAGCTATTCAAAGAATACTTGTGAATGTTCTAATTATTTAAGGATAGGTCCTGGTCAGTGTAATTATTGAAATACAATATTCTGCATGCATACCTTTCTTGAGCTATAATGGCTGTTGACTTTTTTCTTTTTTAGGCTTCCAGTGGAGAAGATTTGACCATGCCGAAGACTATTTTGGACCTTCCCCCTCTTTCAAGCTGTTTAATGACTGTAATTACAAAGTCAGTTAATGTTGTCAGGTAAATGTTTCTATATTAATTTTTCCAAGGTTTTTGCTAGTATAAAACAGTTTATGTTGTCAATAAAATTTTAATTTCTAAAATCAAATAAATTTCAAATAACTAGTTGCTTTCTAAATTTATCTGGACTATTTAATAATCCCTTTTTCTTGACATATTGCCCATAGGTATTGATTGCTGGGGTTGAGTCCATTTTTTTAACCAAGAGTGTTTCTTATTTACAAGACTCTTAATCATGATGAGTTTTTTAATCATACATCTTGGCTTGCTTCTTTCATAAGACACTTATAAAGCTCAGCCCCCTCAACACAGAGATGTTGAGATAAAATGTTTGCCAGAAATAGAATTAATCCTTTAGTTGAACATCTCCAATGAGGTGACATGTACCTATGGCTGTATTAAAGTCACGACATTAAAAATGGAAAGTATCTGAGTGCTAAAAGCCTCCAAAAGTGAGCTTATGTTATTTATTTTTTAAGACTTAAACTGAAGGGGAAGGGTATTTGCTCTATTTAGTGGTGGCCCTGAATGTCTTCCAAAATTGTTACAACTGTATTTTATTTTGCCTAGTTCGTTCATATTTGATTTTTCTTAAGGTGTCTGTACACACTTGTTTTAAATTATAAAGGGGCTTAGAAGTCCATTGCTCATCCTGACTTAGCACAACTAATTCCTCTTCTTAACTTCCTCATCTGACAGGCACTGAATATCTCTGGCTCTGCTGTCATGAGGTGTTTTTTTTTCTTCTCAATCCTTCTCTAATTCTAGTTGAACTTGCAAAACAAAAAGCTCCAGAGACTCCAGCAATAGTCCAACTAATCCAAATCTTGCTCTTCCATGAGGCAGCAGCTCTCCATCAAGGTGTTCTCTTCTAGTGAAACAATTATTTTACACATGTCTTTTCAAAAGAGATGCAGCAAATCAGTTAATTCTTTCAGAATTTTTTATTGTAGTAATCAAGGTGAATCTTGTCCACTGTTGGTGGAGAAAACTGCAAGTTTGGGCCAAATTGTTTCTAAGTACTTGGGAAAGAATGTATCTTCTAGTATTTATCTTTTTGGGGCAAAGATTTGGTGATAATTTCCATCTGGTTTTACTGGTGCCTCAGAATTGAGACTACTTTTAAAGCTCTTTTATAAATCTGTATTGATAGGTCATAATCAGAGTCCAGTAATAAATCATTCAGTATTTCAGAAATTTTTGTGTCAACATGAAAGTCTTTGACATTATGAAATCTTATGTGAGCTTCTGCTCTGTGAGCTCACAGTCATCTTGCTCTGAGTTCTGCAGAAATCTGTTTTATTTTCAGTCAGTTTCTAGCACTGAATTTCAATCCCCATAGCAGTGATAATACTGGGAGGCTTGGCAATATCTGTCCAATTGTGTGAGTATCCTTCATTTTAGTAGGGAACTATCTGTATAGGAACCAATTACTTACCTCTGAACCTTATATGTATTTTTAAATAGCTTATTGTTCTGTTCTATTTTATCTTTGCCTGCAGGCTCATGTGACCCTTTTTCAGAGTGAGGTGGGGAAAGGCAGCTACAGTGAGTCTTGTTACAGGTTAATGAAATTCCAGTGTTCCTCCACAGAGGTTAAGAGTGTGCTTAGTGACCCAAACAATGATAACAACAAAGTCAGGACTCTGATCCCAGTACTGTCCATTAGCAGTTTAAGAGCAAGGTGAAATGGAATCAATGCTTGGTCACATTAGTCCACAATGATACAATGAAACTGATGCAATGCATGAGCAACTTCATAATGCTTATTTCTGAAGCTAAAGATTTTTCATCTTTCTCAGCTCTTAGAAGCAAGATTTGAATTTCTGCAAAATGCTTTTACTGAATTGGTTCTTAACTGCATATTTCATTTTGATGTCTTAGCACAATAAAAGCCTGAAGAACAATTGAAGTCAGAACTGGCAATGTATGATGTTCAGTTTTCATAACAGATAATAATATTGCTAGAGGTATTTTGAAATATGTTAGGGAAAGTTACTGTAACATTGCTGCTCTCAGTTTCTCCTTTAGTTCTTCACAGAGTGTTTAGCTTTGTGCTCTGAGGAGTATCAGGATTATGGATCTCTTCCATCTCCTGTTTTATCCCTTTTGTTCTTCTGTTTTTCGCTGGTTTAGAGAATTGCTTCTGAGTTAAATTTGGGATTTTTACCATAAACACTAATGACCAGTTATTGTTTCCATTCTGTGCTATTGACTTACTCCCTATTGCAGTTTAGTTTGGTTGCTAGACCCTATCTGTGACTACCATTTCATTTTTCTTACCTTGACATATATGCCAAAACACCACTAGAGTTTGCTGGTAGTACTTTTATATCTTGCTCGAAGTGACAAAATCTCTTAAGGTATGTACTGAGTTAGTATTTTACAAGGAGCTGCTGTAATGGTTCTGTTATCCTGTCCATAGTTTCAGTAACTAAAATGTTGCTGGGAAGTGTTTCAGGGCACTGTTAAAAATTATCTTCACTGGGTCATAATTGAAAAAATTTAATTTTCCAATTTTTTCCTATTTTAATGTTTATGAGAAACACATTTAAGGTCAAGATGTTAATTAAACCTAAGTAGGTACTAGCAAACCAATAGAGTAATAGAATACATTTTTTCAAACTTCAGTAGAAATTTGAGTTTAAAATTTCAGCACAAATTTTGTGAATTAAATTGCAATAAACCAGTAGTTTTTTCATGGATTGACTTTCCTAATATATACCACAAGCTCTTCACTTCTCTTAATACCACTTTTTCTCTTTGCAGACTTTATTGTCTCCCCAAACAATTTATCATGCTTTGATATTCTCAGTTCAGAGGCAGCACATAGTTTTCAGTTACCCAGTCACACTGCTTTGTCCAGCATGGTATCTTTGAAGCTGTGGTGGCAGGGTAGCATAATGACAAACATGTTCTCTTCAGTTTTATTTTGAAAGAAATATGGTTTATAATATATTTTTTCTTTATTTTTTTTCCTTAGGTCAATTTTAAATGAATTAATGGAGTCCATTCTCTCTGAAGAAATTGAAGGGATTTTTAGTCTAACAGCTACTGTCTGCATTCTGATTATAATTAAAGGTCAGTTAAAATATTTTTGTCCTTTTTCCATCTTTCTTTTTATGTACTACATTGAAATACACAGTAGTTAATCCTGGACAGTGAAAATCCAATTTCATATCTGATCTTCCATTAAGCAATCTTTTATGTTTAAAGTTATTCTATGAAAATCTGGAAGAGTGGGGGTTATTTTTTTGATAAATTATTTTTGTCCAACATTTCGATTCATTTCAAATAGGTAAGCACAAAACTTCACTTCTAAAGGATATTGCACCTGCCATTCAGAGGAAACTGATAATATGCAGAGATGCTGCCACAGGAGAATCCAGCAGCACTGAAAGGTGGGTGTGCTGTGGGAAAGGAGCACTGAGCTCTCCCATCCCCTCTCTGCAATAATTGGCTCTGTTCTGTACTTACATAACACTGTTAGAGCATTCTGATTGATTGATTGCAAGGCTTAAAGTACTGGGGGTGGGGGGGAAAGTGGGAGGTATTGAGCCCAGCACAGTATTAAATTTCCTGCCCTTATATCTTCTGTGATTGTAATCATTACATATTTAGCTTTGGGCTTTTTTCATTTAATTTGAATGTGTTATCACTTGATCCTGTATATTGCAGGATTCACTTCTGAAATCCAGGTCTGTTTGCAACAGGGGTAGAACAAAGCAAATAGTCCAGTTGCTATTTCTCATTACTAGGAGATTTTTCTCCCACACTTTGGCACTGGGCATATGAATCAAACCTATGCAGGCAGTAAAAATTTAACTGGATATAACAATGGCTTTGAGACCTTTCCACAGGTGATTTTATTTTGCTCTTTTTGTTGGGGGGGATTTCAAGTGTCATATCTGGTGTATCTTTTGTGAAAAGTTTTTTGAAAGTGATTGGCTGCATTGTGTTTGTAGTCAGTTATCTCAGGCCTGTCTAGAGAATCATGATGAATGCTTTACCCTTTAGAGTCTCAAACTTGTTTAGGTCTTAAAACTTGTGAACATCTGATTTCTGCCTAGTTACTAAACTGCCCATAGAACCAAAAGGTGTGCAAAGAAAACATTTTAAGCACAAATACAGAATGTGAAGAAACCAGACTGAGGTTATGGACATTAATCCAAAATTACTGAGAAAGTTTGCAATGCATCACAGAGGCATGAACGTGCAGAGGTCCTTGCAGTCTTTCATTCTTACAAACTAGTGATCCTTACTATTCAGTCAAACAATAGATGTAGACAGACTTTAAAATAAAAGGTAAAAAAAGACTCCCAAACAAGCCAAAAAGCCCATTGTATAGGAACCTCATTGTATAGGAGCTTCATTTACTCAACAGTTTCTTGCACAGCTCTGCCAGCCTGAGCACACATCCCCAGTGTGCTCTTCTCGTGGATCCCTGGCCTGAGGCACATTGTTCTCTGGCATTTTAGTGACTTGACATAGACATTGGTGGCTGAGCTGTGCTTCCATCCAGAGGATGGTGCTCTGGGGTCCCTTTCACAACCTGAAAAAGGCCTGCAGGGGAGCTGGAGAGTTGCTTGGCTGTGAACAGAATGTCCTTTGGTCAGGACCTAGCTTACAAAATCAAACACAAATAAACAGAACCCCATTCTTTTCCACATGAAATTATTTTACGATGGGTTACCAAGTGTCCTACTAGAATATTTTAACAATAATAATAACAATAATAATTATCTGCAAAAGAAGGAGAGTGGCAGGGTATCATGTTTCAGTTTGCACTTCTAATCAAGACAGTAGAAAAAGCTGTGAAATTAAAGTGAATCTTAACATGATTAAATAAATAGGCACATTAAAGTGAATAATTGCTGCCACTTGAGAGCACTAGTGACTATAAATTTCAGTGAGAACACAGATAATTGCTTTATGAATCTATGTGATCATCTCTGCCCAGTGAACTGGGACAAATCAACCTGCATGTTGGGGCAGATGAAGAGTATAAGATGCTACACAGTGTTTTAATTTTGTGATATATGAGTGGCTACCTTTGTATGATACCAACCCAGGAGACAGTTGCAGATAAAATTCAAGGGTTAGGGATATGAATATGATAACGGGAAGATTTTTTCTATGAATTGGAATTGCACTGTGATAAAATTCAGAAGCTATTACATAGCTTTGCAGAATTTGGGGGGATTCATATTTGTACAGTTATGTTGGGGAATTCCTCTCCAGAAGAGTAACATAATTGATGCTGGAAAGCAGTTTGGAGGAAGTTCTGCAGTGATTAGGTTTTGCATGATGAATTAAAGTGTGTTTGTAGTCTCACATCTAAGACAGAATATCAGACTAGGCTGGGCCTCTGGTGGCTTCTGGTGTGCCATTTTTTAGTGCTCTGCTGCTTGTGTGCTAATGTACAGATAAAATGTGATTATACATGGTCTAAAGCATGCCCTGTTGTTTGTAAACCATTTTATCATCCTACTCTGCTTACCAAACTTATGGCATGCTGCAAGCTAGATCTCTGGTCATTAATTTGAAGACAGTCCTCTAATACACAAAAACACTTTACTGGGTTTTAACTCCTTCTTAATATTACTATTTTTTGCTTCTGAATGCATTATCTCCTAATAACTCCTTGAGGGATTATTTTATTCAATACCCAGGTATACCAGGAAATGGTGACATTCTTTAATTTCCCAAGAGAAATGGCATTCTGTGCCAGCATCTTAACTTCAGTCTAGGAGTAATCTCTTACATATTAGCAATGAAAAAAAAAAAGGAAAAAAGCTGTTTGGTGTGGTAATTAAGGTGCTGCCCTTATACAAGGAATTATTGCACTAATTCAGAAGCAAAACTTTTCACTGCAATTTACTCTTCCCTCTTCAGCTGAGTTAGTGGTTTCAGATGGTCCTATGAGTCTCTATTTTAAAAATACTGTTTAGTGCATATAAAAATTCTGGACAAGATACTGTATATTGAGAGAATTTCCTCAAGAGTAATGGCACACACATTAGTTTAGTTTATAAAATGCAAATATTTATGCCTAACAAAAAATGCAGATAAA
Organism: Toxostoma redivivum; assembly: GCA_013397375.1. NCBI lineage: Eukaryota > Metazoa > Chordata > Aves > Passeriformes > Mimidae > Toxostoma > Toxostoma redivivum. The sequence continues at coordinate 3,104,866 of VXBI01014073.1, read as the reverse complement.
GCTGTCAGTGCAGTCATTTGGAGGCTAGAGAAAAATGTCTCACGTTCTGTAAAACCTAATGTGCTATAGGGTAATAACTTTTACTTAATACTGTGTATTTACTTTATTTAGCATTTTGATGTATGAGTATTAGAATTTAAATTTAGCTAATGGCTGTGCTGAAAGATATTTCTTTAGTATTATATTTAGGCAGCTCCCAAATTCTTAATTGCACTCTCATTGCATCTGTAAATTATGGCTCTTGACTTGTTTTGGTGTATAACACTGGGTATGATTTCTCTGCTTCCCATCTTTAAGTTCCCTAGAAAGGTACTTGGTAAAACTGACTTCAGCTTTTCTGCTTGGGAGGAGCACAGTTTTCCCAATTGATGGCTTTTGGCCAATGTGCCAATGGTCCCACATTACAAATTAATTGTTTTTTTAGCCTTAAACTGTAAAGAAATAAAATTTATATAAAGCAGCATTGTGCCTAAACCCACAGAACTTAACTAATTATCCTAATTCTGCAGTACCTTGTAACACTGCCTGACTTTGACACTGGAGTTTCATCCTGCCTTAAAGGCTGTGACACTGTGGACAGGAGCATGTGATTAGAGATTGGAGTCAGAATGGGACTAAGAGGAGTGTGAGGGCAGCTGGAGGAGGCAGCTGCTAATAAGGATAAGATAAGAAAGCTCAGGCTTGGAAAAAAGTTGCCATAGGTGAGAAGAGAAATTGTGAAGAGTGAGGGATAAATTAATAAAGTAAAAGAATGAAAAGTGATTTTGGAATTAAGTACCTGTAAAGGATTTCTCTGTTTTGTTTGAACAAAAAAGTAACAATGCTGTGCAGAAAACGAGTGGGTTCTTTAACTAGATGATTAAATATTAGAAAATGTGCTTAAATTGACATAGTAATTTAAACAGGTTTGCTGTTGGTTATTCTAGAGGCAGAGATGATCAGCAGAAAAATGGAAAAGCTGAAAGAAAAAGAATCCAGCTATTTCAAAAGTAATTTGTAAAGGCATTTTAATAAACTAATACGGACTAACTGGTCATAGAAATCATGTGGTAGCTGTGCTCTGAGAATCAAATAGTTGAGGATTGATTTGGCATTTAGCATTTCTAATTCTGTTATGCATTGTTTTATGGCATTTCAGATTCCTGTGTGAATCATCTCTGAAAGTTTTGGATGAGTTTTTGAATCCTTGACCACACAGAAGCTTTTGTCGTGAAAACTGAGGGAAGATGTATTGCTTTTTTAAAAACTTACCTTGTAAACTTGTCAATTGTTTAAGATTGTTTTCTATTATTCTGTACATTTAAAGCAAGCAAAATGTATAAAAGTGTATATAGAAATTACATAATAGTAAAGATTTTTCAACAGCTGCAAAGAGGTTATTCTGTATAAACATGTCTTCTTGGGGGGAGTGTAAAATCAGTATTTTTGTATCTTTGTTTTTGTAAAACAGATAATAATTGTATCATAAATACTCTTGAGATTGAGGTCACACATAACCTCAGTCCCTGGGAGGACTAGAGCATATTTCTAGGGGTTGTGGAAATGAATCTTATTTTGAGATATGTGAGGGTCAAAAGGGTGATTTGGAATAGCCATCATGACTTTAGCAGGGGCACACTGCCTAGCCAACCTGATTTCCTTCCCTTTGGTAGAAGAAGAGAGAGCACTGCAGGTCCTGTTTCCTATCCTTGGCAGACTTTTACACAGTCTTACACAGTATCCTTACAGCCAAACTGGAGAGAGATGGGATGGATGGGTAGACTCAAAAGATGAATGAGAAACTGGCTGGACCATCAGAGTGGAAGAATAATCTGCTAAGGGATGAGGTTGGCAGCTGTGGCTGTGGCACTGCTGAGGGCAGGCCTTGCTGCCAAGCTGGTTGGTGGCAGGGTGAGCAGCAGCCTCGGACTGATGGCAGATGACAGCAGCTGGGAGCCACACCTGACACCAAGGGCATCTCCTGATGTTCAGAGACCTGCACCTGATGGACAAATCCTGCACCACCCACAGGCACCTGCATGAGGGCAGCTTCTTGCTGCCTGCACCTGCCTGCAGGAGGATAAAGGAAAGACTTTCCTCAGAGATGAATGGAGGACAATATGAGGCTACAGAAACAACTTCAGCAAGACAGTTGCTTGTTGGACATGAAAAACAATCATTAGGAGAGTGAATTGGAGCTGGAAATGGAACTGGAAGAGGTTGCTCAGAAAGCCTGTGGAATACCCATCCTTGGAGATGTGCAGAACTTGGCTGACAAGGAGGGTTCTGACCTGCCATGGTGTCACAGCTTTGGAGTTAGCCCTGCTGAGCTTGGGTTTGGACCAGATTCTCCTCTGAGCTTCCTCATAACTTGAATATTCAGGTGATTCAGTACCCAGTACAGTGGGGAGAAATGTCTTAACTTAAACACAGACTTGAGTAATATATACATTGTTTTATATTGAGCTATTTTTTTTAAATTATAAGTATTTTGATAAGTTAGTACTAATGATGCAGGTATTTGCAGGCATCTAAGCCACTTATTTAATTTTCTTCATGCAACCAGATGTTCTCCCAAGACTAATAGAATGCTGATTGCACAGTGTTATTTTGCCTTAAAGGAGATACCTGTACATTACCTGTCTGAGCTCATGGAGTGGTTCAAGCCCAGCCAGCACCCAAGCACCACTCAGCTGCTCCTTCACTGCTTCTACCCATTTGGACATGGGAGTAGGACTGAAAGGGTACAAGTCAAAAAGAAACAGCTGAATAATTAAGAAAAAATAATAGTACTTTTTCAAATTGTGAGAAAAAGAGATAAAAAGAGAGGGAAATGAAATGACCCAGCCAGTCCCTGGGCAGTGTCCTCCTCACAGCCTCCCCCCCAGTTTATTGCTGAGCATGGTGCCATATGGTGCGAAATATCCCTTTGGTCACTTGGGGTCCCCTGTCCACATTCCTGGTCCACTCCCAGCCTCCTTAGGAGTGGGGTGAGAAGCAGAGAAGCCATGATGCTGTGTAAGCCCTGCTCAGCAATACACACATTAACACATCCCTGTGTTATCAGCACAAATCCAAAATACAACCCTATATCAGCTACTGTGAAAGAATTTATCTCAGCCAGAACCACAACTCCTGATGCTTTAGTTTTGTCTGGTTTAGGAGATTTAACAGGAATCTCCAAAAATGATTCAGCCACAGACCAAAGTCACATCCTCCAGCTTAGGCCTGGAGACCTGGACATGTAGCACTTGGTTATCTCCAGTCAAGTGCAGTGATTCTCAGGGTGGGCCTGTACAAATGGCTGTTGAGTCTCCAGTGTTACTGACTGGCACTGACACTGAAGTTAACCAATTTGGCCAAAGTAAGACAGGCTCTTCATTCTTGATTAAGATTTGTGCAAAAGCTGTACCTCCCATTTGTCTAAACAAACATCTACTCTGCTGGTTTTCTTTCTGTGCTAAGAGACTGTAAAGTTTCTTTCAATATCTGCTGTCAGTGCAAACATCAGACCCATACTTGACCTTGGTACATAAAACTTCCCTACGGGATAAAAGCTGTTTTAGCTGGAATGTTGATATTTAAAAACAATGCATTTCTTAATAAACAACTGGCAAGCTTTGCAATAGGATAGTCAGTGTGTGCATGGATTTATGAGTTCCAGATTCACTTCATCCACAACAATGGTCTGACCAAAGGAACTAATGCTGCCCCAGCAGGTAGCTGCAGATCTGCCAACTGTTTATCTATCAACATCTTTATAAAAACTGTGTTCTTTGGCCTTCATTCTTCTACATCTGTTAACAGGCAGGTGTTCCGGTAATGACCTTTTAAATCTTCTGATTATACAAATTACTCAATGAATATGTAAATAAGTTTCTTTTTTCTGCCTCTCAGTCTCTCAGTATTTGCTCATATCATTAGATTAGAAAATAATCCAAATGTACTGCCTTGTTTTTCCTCGGTGTATAATTTTGCTTTTTTTCATGGAATTCTTGGTACAGATGCAATAGCCCTGTGCCTGAAGGAAATAAAGGCCATTCCATCAACATCAGAAATATGTGTATTTCTTTTGAAGAACTCAGAGGTAATACTGCTAGGAAGGGTAAAAAAATTGAAGATAAACCTTTGTCTTCCTTGTGGCTGGTACTCAAGGGGTTCTTAAGAGGTTTGAAATAATTTTTTTTAGTCCTGCAGCTGGTAAACATATTTCAGCTCAGTTTCTAGTCCGGCTCTACTAAACTCTGTCATGCCAAGCTCTGCCATGAAAAAAACATTGGCTTTCTGCAACACAAATGATGGTGTTGGGAATCCTTGAGCCGAGGTCTGTCTGGGCTTTCTCCTTAGGCCTTTGTGGCAAATTTCACAAGAATATTGGAGGAGTTTCATTTGCTATTCTCATTGCAAACTTCAATCTTGCAAGAATTTAAATCAATATTTTCCTTCTGTTTGGAAGATACAAATAAATAGGACATTTCTTAAGCTGTTCTCTTTTGTGAACCTGTAAAACATTTGTTTCATCTTATTAATCAAAATGCTGTTGGGGAAGAGGTGTTCTTTGGGTATGTTTGAAGACTTCCCTTAATTTTGAGACAGACCCTTTGAGATCTGTTCAGCTTGTTGAAGAAGTTGAACCTGACTTTGATTAATAAAATTGCTTGAAAAATGAGCAAGAAGACACCAGTCTGACACTCCTTTGGGCAACTGGCACTGGCAGGTGCTGGTGATGAAGAGCTGCCCAGAGAAGAAACATTCTGGCCACAGTTGTACCTGTGAGTGCTATGGCTGGAGCTCTTCCCTTTATGCATATGCATTCAGGATCAGGGAGACTGAAGAAAGCAGTAACTTTAAAGTACTTTCAGTTATTAACATTGTTTGTAAGGACTTGGGCCCTTTTTTGTAATGATAGTGTTCATTTGCTTTGTTCTCTGGATGGGAAACAAAGCCCAGCATCTGCCACCTATCACAGCTTCAATTTGTGAGCTAAGGAAAAAACAGGAGAAATTCTTAAGCTTCTTCCTTAGCAAATAAATGTTTTCAGGTATGGATCCAAGCACACAAAACTTCAGAACAGCCAGGGAAGTTAAAAAATCCACCTTGCACCTGTTGTTTATTCCATGAGAGCTGCAAGTCAGTATATTTAAACTTCCATATGCTGCTGCTCGCAACTGTTCTGAGGTCTTCCGATTTTCAGAAGGAAATCAAACTAATTTTGACAAAATCTTTCACCTTACTTGAAAGGTGCTTGGTGAATGGCAGTCCTGATAACAACTGTCATGTGAAACTATGACACACAGCAGTGAACTTCCCGTATTATTTTCTGATCTGCTCCAGTGTCTTGCAAACCAAGGCCATTGCAGAGTCCAGCTGTGCCTGAGCCAGGATTCCCTGTTATGGCAGCTGCCCATGTCTGAGAGAAGTCCATGGCTAAGTACTGGCACCATTACAGGCAGCGTAATGGCCAAGGGCAGCATTCAGGAACAGCTGCACAACTTTCCACAGGAGGCCAGCAGTTCTGCAGGTTTATTAAATCCTTGCAAATAGGCACAGGTCTTGCCTAATCGGCTCTAGATAAGAATTCTTGGTCCTGGACTCTTTGTGGCTGCTCGTCTGAGCATGACCTGAGGCACAGCCCCAGGCTTCCAGCAGTGCTGTAGCTTTGGCTTTCATTTACTCAGCAGTCTCTGGCAGTTTTTCACTTGGTTAGGGTGTTCAGCATAGATGTGTTCTGGCTCTTCTCTAATCAGAGTCCTTTGTCTCTCTCCAGTTCCACATCATGGTTCTAGCAAAGTTGCAGAAATGACAAACTGTGGCACTGAGGATATTTCATTCTCTGTGGTATCTGTCACCACTGTTTGAAAACAGTGTGGCAGTAGGAGTTCTGTTAGTTTTATTTTGGTCCTGCTCATGACTCTAGTAACCAGAACCTGTTACCAGTCTTTTTCTCTTTTGTCAGCCTTTTTAACCAGAGGACCATCTTTTTCTTAGCAAAATGACTTGCTTCTCAAGACTTGACAATTGTTTATCTCATGGCTCTTAAATTGCTTAAGATTCTTCCTATGTAAAATTCTAGTATTTTGTTTTATAATCCGTCAGCTTGTCCCAGTTTCAAATATATGTTCAAACTTCATTAGTTGATGCTTATTTTTATGCTGTCATTAATGAAAATATTAAATAAGATGCTGTTCCAAAACATCATTAGTAATTACTTTTCAGCCTAATCTAGTTCCCTCTTCCGTTCAGTTGGTTCCTTACCCATCTTGCTACACCTACAATAAATCCTTGTCTTGGGTTAATACATTTTTATTATGCTGCAGTAGCAGATGCTCTGCTGTAAAGCCTTACATTTTAAGCAGGTACATTTTAGCAGTTCTTGCTGGAGAGGTGTGTGAATCCTGTGTGACTCCATGCCCACATCAAAGGACACAGAGGATAGAGCCAGCCCAGCCTCCTTTAGAGTTCTTTTCAATGTGCAATGGTGTGTGCTTCCTGCCTTTAGGGGTAATTATTAAACACTTAGGTAAACTGTTTGTGTTAGCTCAGCTTCCATCTGAATAAAGAATATTGATTTGGTTTTTTTGTTGTTGTTGTTTCCTACTGTTAACATCCTTACTTACCCACTGGCTGAGCACAAGCTTCTTAGTGAGAAATTCAGGCTTTGTGCACAGACCCTTCTGAAATCTTGCCATGATTACTAAAAATAGGTATTTGCAACTTTATTTTCTCAGAACAGTCTCTAAAGGAAAAATACAGCATCCATAAGAGCCTACAAATTCAATTAGACCAGCCTAGGACAGTACTTAGAAACAAAACAAAAAACAAAACACAAAGTAATTCTACTTCATGCTCTAGTTCTGGCTATTTAAGGACAATGTGACTGTCCTGTGTTGAAGGAAAAGCTCCTTTGACTGGATGGGTTCCTTTTACTGATCACACTGCCAAAAATTGTGTCCTTTCTTACACCATCCTCTATGGTGGACACTACCAATACATAGGATAAAGGAAAGGCTTCTACTCTCAGCATTTTCTCAGTTCTGCACAAAAAAGGTTTTTACTCTCAGTTCTTTCTCAGTTCTGGTTTGTTCTGTATTTAAAAGTAGTCCTTTATTAAAGGGGATAATTCTTCCTGACAAAAATGGTTACTTTTCTGTCCCCAGTTTCCCTCTCATGGGCTGCTCTCTTGGTCTGCAGGACAGTGGTTTTCATGGGTCTGCTCCCCATGATGGGTAAAACACTAGTTTGCCAGCGCCTGAGCTGGTCACTGGGCACAGCAGATGAGTTTGCCTTGTGTACAAGAGCTGCTGGGAAATGTGCAATGGCCACAACAACCTATATTCAAACTCAAGGACAGTAGCAAACATGTCTGAGATGGACACTGCATGGTGCACTCTATGTCCCAAGAATCTGATTTTTAAATGAAAGAAGTTAAAGGTGGGTTTACCATCTTCCAGATCAGATTTTTTCCCTTTTGTAGGTGTCTCTTATTGTCAGAATTTTAAAAGTTAATGTTATGCTAGGGCTCAAAAAGGATATAAAACTAGTCTATCTGCAATGAAATTGAGAACTGTTTGATGTAAGACAGAGATCGAGGGATCTGATTAAAGCCTCCTGGTTCCCTGATTAGGTCTACACTGGAATTGACAGCAGACTTTGGCTCCTAAGCCATCCATCACAGGTCAGCCAGCCTCTGGGGGATTCTTATCTTCCCAGCTGAGATCACAGAGCCTTAAACTGCCTGAGTAGCAGTAGTAGAGATCAGGGAACCTAGCCTACAGTTTTTAATTTATCAGTGGATCATGATGCATTGATTGAATGCTTAAAAGCAGGCCTGTTTCAGTGTGATCTAATATTAGAAAGCACTCTGTGCTATCTGATGAGAGACTCTCCTGGGCAATTAGCACATCTGAACAGGTGTGATGCTTTTGACTCTGGAAATAAACTGACTTTGTGGAACAAAATACATGGAACCATTTTTCCTTTTTTTTTTTTGTTGGTTGGGAGGTTTCTTTGTTTGTTTATTTGTTTGTAATTATGGTAAGAGGAAAGCAAAGATTTTTTTTTTTCATAAACCTGTTTGTGAAGACCATCTTCATCCTCTTGGCTCTCAAGCTTCCTGTTGCAGTTCCAGTTTAGGACAGCTCTTCTATCTCTAATTTTATTCATCTGCTAATGAAAGAAAATGCCAGTTACAAGTTTATTTTTCTTTTGGTATTTTTTCTAATTGTGTTTAATCTAATTCTTGCCAGTATAATTTTGTGCCTTTACCATTTTTTTGGCATGACCTTCCTTTCTTCATTGGCAATATAGGAGATGAAATTATAGAATATTAAGTATCCATCACACACCTCAGAGCAAGAACCTTGCTCATCTCTTTGTGTTTCTCTTCATCATGCACAGTAGAAGCTCTGTTGAACAGAGCAGGAAAGTTCATGGGAAATGCCCAGCCTAGGAGGGAGATTCCCTTGAGAAGCAAAGTAGGTGTTTTTGTTTGGTTTTTGATGCTCCATTGGAACATCAGAAAAGTAAGGCTTTTAAAGTAGTGATTCAGCACAGAAAAAGAGCATTATCTTTTTTATTATTCAACTTTTAATACTTTCTACAAAACCCATGATTGTTCTCAACAGAATCGTGTACTTGCAGAGACACGTAATGTAATTTCAGTGTAGTCCAAACAATGTTCCTCTCCCCAGCTATCATTACCATGAACTTTACCTATCTTTTTTTATTCCTGATCACAGCATATCCTCAAAAAGTGACTTTCCTTTAAAAGAAACACATCATAGGCAATGACCCAAGCAGTCTTGTAATCTATCAGAATACTTTCAGCAAGACTTTCTAATTCTTTAAACTGGAAATTATGTGCTTACTTTACTTTTTATCCATTTTTTGCTATTCAAAATAACCCATGTGAATAAGCATTGTTATAAAATTGCACTGAAAAGGATCTGAGCTCAGTTGCTCCTGCTCCATTCTGAGTTGCTATCAAACATATTGGTCAATTCTCCATTTCCTTTACAATGTAGCAGGAGGAAAATATCCTCAGGGATGCTCCAAACTTATAGACACACAGCAGCTATAGCAATTCTAACCTCTGGGTTCTGTGTTTTACAGTAAGCAGGACAATGTTTCCTGGATAGAATAAAGAGGATGAGCTTATCCCCAAGGCAGTTACCTCCAGTAACAGGCAGCCAAAGTGAGAGGGAGAGATGCTGGAGAAAATAATGGAGAAGAGCACAGATGACTTCTTGACAGTTTGCTGTCCCACCAGCACAGCAAGGGGCTAAAAAATGCAAGAATCTGCACTTTGTGCTTTGTGAAACCAGATCCATATGTTTTCAGGATGAGAGGAATGGCCTCAAGCTGTGCCAGGTGAGGTTTAGATTGGATATTAGGATCAATTTCTTCACTGAAAGCATTGTCAAGCATTAGAATAGGCTGCCCAGGGAAGGGATGAAATCACCATCCCTGAAAGTGTTCAAAAGACGTGTGGATGTGTCACTTGGGGATATGGTTTTGTGGCAAACACAGGGTTGCTGGGTTAACGGTTGGATTCTGTGATCTTGGAGGTCTTTTCCAACCTTAAAAATTCTATGATCCTTTGAAACACATAAATACATGATTTAAGAGTGTTATTAGAGCTGAAAAGTCAAGCACTCAAAAGTCAAGTGATAGCATAATGAAGATGTGCACAGCTTAAATCTCTCTTGTGATTATGTGTCAAATGACACATCTCCAATCACATTAAGACAAGTTACTCATTCCACACAAACTGTTCCCTGTACCTGCTCTGTGGATCACACAAACCCCTTGCTGTTGATGATACAGCAAATGGACAGTGCTTTTATCTCCTCGTGGTTCAGCACATGTCTCCACACTGAGCCTGCTGCCTGCTGTTCATACCCAGCTCCTTCTGCAGTGGCGTTACTATGGCACTGCTCACTGCAGTGCCAGAATTTCACAGTGATTCATGTCTCTTTCCAGCTCCCTGGAGGTTTGTTTATCACCATCTTAAAAATGCACAGTGACACTAAGGTAAAAAATTTCCATGGATTTTTTTCCATGTTTGTCAGATGATAACACTTGTTGCCTCAAGGCACCCATCTCCAGCTGTAGGTGCTCAGCACTGGAACAAGGCTCCAGGTTCCAGGTTAGGTATAGCAAGTGGGGGACACATAACCACTTCAATCAATTACAGGCCAATTCTTTCAGAATGACAAAGTGCAGTAATCTCATTCATCCTTTAATTGAGCACAAGAGGAGTGGGTATCCCAGGGGATTAGTTACTTGTTGTAAAATCCATTCACCAAGTATCAAGTTTTACAGATTAGCAAAGCTGGATGAAAACAGAATTTTTAAACTGTTTTTGAACTCCCTTCCATTAAAATAACCTAATTAATTTTAAAAATTGTCTCCCTATTGACATTTCAAATCAATTTTGATTAATGGTAACCGAATCTAATTATTCATTGCACACCTAAGGGTTTCAAGATGGTTTTGAAGAACAAGAACCTATTATCAAAAAACATTACAATTGTCTAATCCTTTCACTTGGACATCCCATCATTATGTCCTCAGCAAGTTTTTAAGCTGTGCTGAGGCCTCTAAATGCCTATGAAAACCAGCAGAAATTCAGGTGGTTTTGTTTTGAAATCTGTCTCTGACTACAAAACAGACAAGTCACAGTTCAGTGTGTGTTGAACTGAGGTGACAGTGGGTATTAGCAGGAAATATAGCCTTCCTCAGTAAAAATGACCAGCTCTAGAGCACCTCAGCCACCTGTGCTTGTTCTCACAGAGGCCATCCCTCTCCCAGGGAAGCCCAAATTGCCTTTTATAGCTTGACACCAGATATAAAGATGTCAGAATGGCCTCAGAGTTGGATTCATCAGTTACTGTAGCCCTTGAGCCACCGGGGGCTGTTCCTCACAGGTTCTGGGCATCCACACATTGTTACTTGATTCACTCCACCATTGCCTTCTCTTCCAACAACTTCACACCAAATGCAGCTTCAGCAACCTGTTTCCTGTAGGTATCACCATAAGTGGTATTTGAACAAGTCAGCTAGAATTTTAGATGAGTCTTAAATGAATTTGGGTTCAATCCAGACCTGCAAATGCCTACATTAACAGAAGCTGCTCTCTCCAGCATCCCTAGCAAACCAGCAGGAGAGATTATGGAAATTTTCCTCACACATGCACACCAAAGTGGCTGGTCTGGTACCAAGGCTGCTTACAGCCTTGGAAGTCAGCCCTGAGCACTCATATACAAAGATGTTTAGGTCTTCAGTTAATGTAAGTCACATCTCTTGCTATTCTCACTGGTAATTTTCTCTAGCTGCATTTCATCTCTTAGGCCTTGAACGTTCCACTTTAGGCTCCTTTCCAGAAACACATAAAAACCATTATCATTCAGTTACAGCACAGGGAATAAAAGACGGGCTCACATCTTAACAGTCATAACTAAAATCAACCTACTTTTTTTTTTCCCCCCTTTTAAAACTTCATCAGTCGTGCACTTGCACAGTTCTCTAGGATTTTTCCTTCTGGCTCTGTATTGAACTCCTGTTCCTCAGTGATGCTGAAATATCTAAAGTAAAACTTCTAGTGTGCACCAGGGCAAAGACATTTTCTAATACAATTCTGCAAACAAGAAAAAAAGTTTTAAAATAGCTGAGAACAGCCAGACAACATCATACTTAGATATAACAGAATTGCTGTGATATTCATAAAGTTAATCATACCACTATCTCCCATCAAACAGTATAGTATCTTCTAGACTCTGCAAATATTTATTTTCATGCTAAACTGTATTCAGTATGAATTAATTAAAAAATTTCTAAGGCTTTGCTAGTTTTATAGACATTAAATAAAAAATACTGAAAATCGGTAATTTCTCTATCAAATGCTAAAATCCTTTCAAGTACTTTTAGTTACACTATGAATTATTCAACAATTGAAAAAGACCACAATCACTGCTGATAGGACCTTGGACTATACATTTTCACACCAGTTAAAGACTTTTCCCTTTAGGAACTTTCTATTCCTTTGTCCTAAAACTTTGTCCCCAAATTCAGAAAACAACCACTGAACTGAAATTCAAGTGAGTATTTGTACTGCTATGGAGAGAGTGATATGACATTAGGTCTCGGTAATCCAGGCTTCTGTAGAGCTTTTATGTTTTAAACACTCTTATTGTCTCAGGCTCTGGATGGCTTTTTAGACATATTGTTTATAACTACTGTAAAGTTCTTCTTAATTGCTTTAAAATATTAGCTATTTAAATTCTGTTTTAAAAAAAATGTGTACATGGAATAAGTTATACATTTTCTCTTACTGAAAGGATCAAATACACAAAGCTATATAACCACATCTGTACTTTTTCAACATATATGAGTAAAAGAAGCTACTGGTTAAGTGCATAGTACAAAATTTCTATTAAACTTTCTTGATAGTTTTTTATACCAAGGGCCATAACAGCCTCTGCAATACAGTTGCAATACCCCCCTCACATAATTTGAATATAAATCTCGTGACTTTAAGCTTTCCATCAACAATAGTGAATTAATGTAACTAAAATATGCCAGGATATGAACAGTGTGATGACTGTTCATACTGATGTTCACACACAGTCATGTGTGTGACCAGTTCTGCAGTCACTGAGAGTCTCTGCAAGGTCACCCTGAGGAGTGTCCACTGCCAGAGCAGTTTATGACTGCTCACACCAACAACCTGCAAAGTGGCAATCGGTGCTGCTCCTCTTGTAACCATGGCACCCCAAGATGTGGCTCTAGAGATGGTTTTTGTGGCCTCATTTTTCAAAGTCTTGTGAAAGAAGTCCTCAAGTCACACACAAGATGCAGGAGGCTCACTGCTGCTCAAGCAGCTCTTTCTGCCCTCAGAAAAGTGTGCTGAAGGTTACATGTGTATCAGAGCCTTCAAAATCTCCCTCTGTGTCTGTAGAAACATCTACAGGCTTTGAATATTTTACCTACATCCTCTCAAGCCAGAACATGGAAAGAAATAAAACAGTATAAATTCTGTCTTTTCTGGGCATGGATATAGGACAAACCTCTCTATCTCTTTCTCTCTTCTTTCACCCTTAACCCCTCAATACATCTTAAAACTCTGCCAAGATATCTAGGTTACTGAATCTGAGATAAACTGCCTGATAGGTTTTGTTCCCTGTGGATTTTGGGCCCATTAGCAGGACAAATGATCTGCAATTAATGTGCTCAGAAGTCTTGATTTGGGGAGGGGGGAGTGGAGAGGACAGGGGGATGAGAGGAAGAAAGAAAATGAAGAAGGTAATTTTAATACTTCTCTTTTCTCTAAGGGCTTGTTTGTCTGTGCAGGTAGAGTGTATTTAGCATAGCTGGAACTGACCTTTTGTTCAGGCTCTTCTTTATACTTGGAAAAACTGACAAATAGCTCCATGATCCTTAGGTGAAACATGCACTTCTGTCCAGTAAAAATATACAATTTATACAATCACACAGGTGTGCCTATGCTTATAAATATAATTCTCATTTGTAATTAAAAAACAGATCTGCAAAGGCTTTCAAACATGACCTCAGTAACTAAGTACACAGTAAAACTTAGATGCTACCTTTGTAAGTTCTAATACTTAGCCTCTAACTATCCTGTGTTATTTAAATTCTGTTTACAACATTTTATTTATATCACAATTATTTACAAATTGATACAAGAGTATTTTCCCCTTTGTATCTTTATGCCTAACTTATTCTCTGGCAACGTTCTCCTTTAACTGAATTCTCTGTCTCTTTTTTACACCCAATCAATGTCTGGTTTGTGTAATTTTGGCACTTTTTGTTCTTACATCCCTAAAATATTCCACCATCAACTCAATTCCCAGCTGTTTAATTCACTACTCCTAGTATTTCATTCTAAACAGTAATAAATCAACAAAATAAATCCTATAATGATCTTCTCGCCTCTCCCATGCTAAACTACTACCCACAAGGTCTTTTCTAGCAGGGCCATTTGCTTTTAATGTAATCTTGAATGGCCCAGGGAAATTGAGAGAGGCTGACCTAAATATCCAGTGGTTACTTCATGTCTTTGAATCAACCAGAGCAAAAATTTGAACCTTTAAAATACCAGGCCACACAGGTGTCCTGGCTGCTGGGCTAATAGCCACCCTGGGATAATTTCTGCCCCTTCTGGATCTTTTTTCTTGCCCTTACTAGTGGTTTTTTATTAAAACAGGAAAAACCTTAGTCAGACAACACAGCATTTTCAAACAGAAAAGTGTTCCCTTGAAAAACTCCTGTTCAGCTGTGGTTGCCATGGATAAGGATGTAAATCTTTCACATGCATAAAATCATATAGATTATCCAACTCTCCTTTTACTTTGCCTAGCATGTTTTTCACATCAAAATGGGCATCATAAAAAGACTTAGCTCCAGCAATTAAGGACATGCTAAACCTCAATATGTTATTCACTGGGCTGAATTTTTCAGTTAATTTCCAATGTCATTTTTTGATGAAGCCTCACTCACCTCCAGACACATTAGCAAGGGAGAGCTGATATTCTACCCTCTCAGACACCATTCAATATATTTAGACTCCCTTGCCAAAATGATTTAAATATGCCCTTACAGAAATAATTTGCTGATACTGTTTTTCAAAATTATCAAGTCATACAGTTCTGTTTAAGCCCCACAACACCCCCAACTTCAGGAATGGAGTAATTTCTCTAGTCTTTCTAGAAATTTTCACAAATAACTTGCACACTTTAGGATTTCTTTTTCCACAGTTCAGAAACTTATTGAAAACATGGTAAGAAAAACCACAATCAAAACAACCTCACAAGGTCGGTAGACCTAAACATCATGCTTAACTTATTATATGAACTATTGAAAACCTTGGCACTGATAATTGTCTTGATAAAACGACTGTGAAGCAGCAAGGAAGCTGCATGTGACATGTTATTTACACTGTGATACTGTCTTTCATCTAATTTGCACACAGACTCAAGCCTTGCAGTTTTTACACTTCATTAACAAAATTCATTGTACCTAATACCTATTACTTCAATCTGTCTGCTCCTGGGGCTTTAAGACAGATCTGTGTATTTTTATTAGGTGAAGCCTACTACAAAGCTGTAGAATACAGCCAGGCAGGGAATGCCTTGCACTTCTCATTCCGAGAATTGCTACTTGAGTTATCTCCAAATGCCTAATTCACCCACTGATTGACTCTTTACTCGTTCCTTGACATCTGACTCCTGTCTTTACTGAACTTGTGTATTCAAGGATTTCTTCCTGTCCTCAATGAATACCCTTTCTTGTCCTGATTTTCCACATTGCTTCAAATGCTTTTCAACAAATGTCGTTATTTTGCTAATCCTCTGCACAGAGTGGCTATGAGAATTTTAATTTCCTTTCAAAATCTGCATAGTATTTGATCATAAATTCACAGGAACTATGCAAATCATTCCTTGCAGAGCTGCACCGATTCCCAGTAATATCACTGCTATTTTGTATTTTGACGTACAACTTGTTCTCTCACTGTGCCTGCCATTTGCTGCTTTCTTACCTTCAGTTGTTTTGCAGTTCTCTGCTAATTCTGATGACCTTTTTCCTTGTTCTCACTACTAGCTTTTAAAGCCAGATGGTTTGCATAACCCATGAGAATATACTAATTTATGTTTCAGCACTTTCATTTCTCATCTTGTCCTTTCAACAGAATGCTTTTCCCTACTTTTTTGTTTTTCTCCTTTTAGTGCTCAGATTTCTCTCAGTTGTCAAAATTTATTTTTCTGAGGTAAAGGGACTTTTTGGCTTAGTAAAACCACTCTCCTGCAAGACATAAAGAGTCATGTAACAGACCTCAACAGCACAGAAATTTCTGTTTTCTGAATCAAGTATTGTCCATTTTTGCATCTGAGCCACCAACTTTAACCACAAAGGAAAGGAAGTGACTTTGCACCAGTTCTAGGAGCAAGGATTTTTTTTCCAGCACAAAGGTTCATGCTTTTCCCACAGAGCAAAACTGAGAGGATAGGAGTTGTCTGCAGCTATCTGTAAGTGCCCCTTGTTCTCCCCATGAGCTCCCACCCAGCCCCCCTGCCCCAAGTCTTGGAAGTGAGCAAGAAGGAAGGTCTCTGCTCTTCCAGGGTTAGTCTGTTCTGTGGACTTTCGTTACTTGCTTTTCTGCTCGATGGCAAAGGTACTTCATGTACAACAGTTTTTACTCTTTTTAAATACCTCGAGTGTGTCTCAGTCTGGTTAAAGCCAGAGATGAATCATGTCAGGTGTAATTAGAGCTGCTTACCTGAAGTATGAAGAAGGTCATGGGAATCTGAAACTTCTGAATAAAGTAGATGTTTAGGTGACAGAGGGAGCTGGGACCAATACCACTAAGTGTGGCATGGAGCTGGCTGTCCCGGCCAAGAACACATCCCCTTTATGGACACATGGCACCTGTGCTGTGTCACCTTGGCGGCTGTGAGTGCTGCACTAAAGGCTGAGTATTGCTACAGTGAATTTGTGAGAAAAGGAGAGCCTCTGAACCAGGAGAGACTCCATGAGCTTGAGACTCCTGATCCCTCCTGGCAGCGTGGACTGATGCTCCCACTTGCACAGAGTGATTTGGGGACAGGAGGGGGAGGATGAACATGTCACACATGTGGATATCTTCCAGGAAAACTCACAGAAGTGTTTATCTGAAGGTTCTTTAAATCCTTTGGAGTAGCCAGTAATTTTCTGTGGAGAAAGCACTGGTACACAGAGAGCTGCTGAGGAGGCCACAGGGAGGATCCACTCAGCTGGCACATGTTTCACGACAAAACTTTGACAGGATCAACTGGTTTCACAGAATACCAGAATTTTTAGGGTTGGAAGGGACATCTGGAGATCACCTTATCCAACCTCCCTGCCAAAGCTGGGTCACCCGGAGCAGGTGACACGGGAACATGTCCTGGAGGGTTTGGAATGTCTCCAGACAGGGAGACTCCATGATCTCCGTGGGCAGACTGTTCCAGTGCTCTGACACCCTCAACGTAAAGAAGTTCTCCCTCTTGTTGAGGTGAAACTTCTTGTGTTTCAGTTTATGGCCATTGGCCCCGTACGGCTCCATTGTTTCCCCGTACAGGTGCGTGAAACAAGCCCATTAACTCCCTCCCGATGCCCAGCCATCTCCAGGGGGATCCCGGCCTCCGCCAGGGCCGGTGAGGGTCGGGGCCCGGGGCAGCCCCGGCGGTGCCCTGGCCCGGGGGGAGCCGCTCGCCCGCGGTCCCGGCGGNCTTCCCCGCAGGCAGCTCGGCCGGGCCCCGGCGGCCGCGCCCGCACGGCGGACGCTGAGGGGCCCGTCCGCCCGTCCTTCTCCACCGGCCGCGGAGAAGCGGCGCCGTCCGCCGGTCCCTCACCGCCGGCTCCGGATAAGCGGCCCCGTGCCCCGGTGCCTCAGCACCGCCTCCTGCTGCCCGTCCCCCGGTGTTTCACGACCCGCTCCCGGCCCCTCGCACCTCCTGCCCCCGCTCCGCCCGCAGCCCCAGCGGCGTGTCCCGGCTCGGGGGCCGCCTCAGCGGGGCCGCTCGCACCCGCTGTCCCCGCATGCTGAAACTTCCGCCAGGCCCCTAAAATCGAGGTGCGCCAGTGGCGAGTCCCCGAAAATGCTTCCAGCCTCCACATATTTAACCCTTCTCTCGGTTTGTTGGATTCAGCCCACTGAACTGCCCTTATATTTGAAGGAGACAGGAAATCTCCCGGCCACAATCCCCCATATGCAGCCTGTGGTGGAGTTTCCCCCTCCAACTCATGCTGCTGGAGGTGGAAGTCAGCACCGGCTCGGGGTTAAGGCTCTTTCAGAGCTGTCAGAAAACCCCCAGTGCTGCCCAGTGCGGACCATTAAACAGCCGCAGCTCTCTTCTCTTGAGACATTCTCGACCGAGCCCTTCTTCATTTAGAAGGTACCATCTGCACTGAACATCCTCACCTGCCAAGTGACCCACACCGGCACGAAGGGAGCCTGGAAACAAACTGTGTTTCAAATCGATGCCATTCTCCTGTCACACTCTCCCTGGCAGTCCTTTCCTTGCACTGAGACACTCAGCACTGTATGCTCACCTGAATTGTCTATTAATATTAATATATATTAATAGAGTCAGTCTCATTTCACTTACAGTATCTTTCCAAAGCTCACTTTAAGTCAAGAAGGTCACGACTAGGAGAATTTTGTATTTTTCCCCATTTTAATATCTACCTAGGGTGGCAATGGAGATTAGAGTGAAAGCTAAACAAACTATCCCTAAGAAATCTTTTTCTAAGACAAAAAATATTAAACTGCTTTAAGAAACAAAGGAAGCCTTCCAGAGGAATATTGCTGCAGTTTTCGTCATGTACATTCTGTTTGTTAAGAAGGAATTAAAATCATCTGACCATGTTTTTAATGAGACTTCAGTCAAGTAGCCATAAAAATGAGCTATTATGCTTGCTATAGTGAAGGTAGTGATGCAAGGTTTTAAGGAGAAATGGTTTGGACTGGATTTATCCATCCCTCCTCTCTCCTGGTTGCTATAGATATGGACTGTTCTCCTAACCTGCTGACGAGAAAGCTTGCATAAAAACATTGCAAGTAACAGCTGTAATTTTTTTACCTTTAATAATGCAATAGCCTGCACTGTGTCTGTGCTTTCAAAGTAGTCAGATTTTGATTCTCTCTCCCTAAACACAAACTGCAAATCAGTTTGGGTCATCGGGTATTTTTTCAGTTTGTTGTAGCTGAAACACAAAAACAATATGTGTTTGTTACTTGCTTCCAGCTTCCCTGTGTTCCTGCCTCAGCAAAGATCCCTGCCTGCCAGTTAAGGCTGTCCTTGTGTGGAAGGGGCTGGGGGAAGAGCAGCCTTGATTTTACACAGTGAATCCACTGGTCTGGAGGTATAATTGGGAGGCATTTCAGCAGCAGCAAAACAAGCTGAGGTCCCTACTTCTTGCTGGGATAGGGACCTCACTGATAATTCACGGATCTCTGTGAAAGATGGGAAGGGATTGATTGTGTTTGACAAGATTCAGGAAAATGTTAGCATTGCTTGAAGTGAAACAGTTTTAGCTGTCTCTTCCATTAGAATTCTTTCATTTCTTTCACTGACCAGTCTTTCAGATCTCGTTAATCTTGAATTCAAACTGTTTATTATTGTAGATTCTGTTCAATTTTGGAGTACAATTTTTAGACACAATCAGGAGACATAACTGTAATTGTAGAAGGTATATAAATTTTGGGATTATTTGTGGCTATATGTGAAAGATACTAACCTAGTTTCTTCTTGTGCACAGTCTAATCTTCTTTAATTGAAAAATGAAGACAGATAGATGCATTATGAGACCTCTAGAATGTGTGCTGAAAACTGCCTGAATAGCAAAGTAATTATAGAAACATTTTTATTGGGTTTTTTTTCCCCATTATTTCAGGAACTCTTCCTAAAAGTTGTTTCAGAAGTAGAAGTTCATGACCTTTACCATCTCATGGGATGGTTAATCCAGTTTCATTCCTTCCCTTTTTTTTATGGTCAACTTTTGTCTGCACTTTCCCGTATAGTGAGCATCTTTAAATGTTGACCTTTATTTTGCAACATAATTACAAACTTGTTTAAGAAATTAGAAGA
Organism: Toxostoma redivivum; assembly: GCA_013397375.1. Classification (NCBI taxonomy): domain Eukaryota; kingdom Metazoa; phylum Chordata; class Aves; order Passeriformes; family Mimidae; genus Toxostoma; species Toxostoma redivivum. The sequence goes on along the minus strand of VXBI01014073.1, from coordinate 3,085,262 downwards.
TTTAAAGTTGGAGTTAACTAAGATCCAAGATTTTGATTTCTGCTTCTTCTGCCTCTATAATTCATGAAACTTTGCAGCTTGTTCCTGTGGGGAGGTGTTTGGTTAACATGCAATAACCGACAGAAGCACATTTTCTTCCACTTCTTGACATTTACCTTCCATCATTCATCATTCTATGATGATTTATAGTAACATTTTAATGGGGAAAAATAAGGAAAAAGACAGTCTTTTCCCTCTCTTTTTCTTGCCTCAGTCTAGGCTGGGAGAGAGATTCTTATCTTTTCACAGAAAAAAATCAACTGAGTACATAGTAGTATTCATTATTCTTTAATGAAACACTGGGGCTGGAAGTTTAATATTCTAAAGAAATCTTTATTCATTTATTAGACACAGTTCATTTAAGATTATGGAACTTATTTTAAAGTGTTTTACAAAGTAATAATTTGTGGAAAAATATATCCTGATCATGTTTGCTCAATTCCAAAGGTTTGGGTCATTCCATTCTTGTGTTGATGGTCATAACACTAAGTAGCTTCAATAAGAACTGCAGCTCCAACTACTGAAATATTTTCACTGTACAGCTTTTTAGGTAGACTGATTGATTCAGAAAGTTGCAGCAGTACTTTATTTTCATTTTAGGTAGGCTGGGTGAGATAGAGAACTCAATAACAAAGTAAGGTGTGAGCATTCTTAATCATGTTCTTTCATTAGTACTAAAACACCGGTACTTCATAGCAGAAGTTGTCCTCGTGTTTCAGAAAAGAGTAAATGTGCTTGCTGCAGTGCCTTCACATTGACCTCTAATGTGTAAAATGATGCTTATAACCTTCAGCCAATATAATTTTGCAATATAATTTGATCTTTTGTGCTGTGTGCAATCCCATTTTTCAGTATGCATTTTCCTCTTAAGTGAGTACATTGATATGCTGTGGAAATTTCCGGAAACATTTGTTCCACACTCAATGTAAATTTGTTCCATACACTGTGTAAATGTTCCTTCAGAGTTGTATTGAAGTAATCATAGGCAGAATTTTAGTCTGTCAAATGAGTGTGAATTTAGTTTTTAACTTGCTAACAAAAAGACAAGTCACATTTCAGCTTATAAACATGAAAACCTTTAGCTGTGAGTTCCTGACACATACGGTAAGCTAAGACTTAGTGTCTTACATTTCTCTAGGATTTAAATGTAGTTGAGGATAGAAACTTTACTCAAAGTCTTAAAAAATGACGCATGTTAAGTTTACTACTTTCACAAAGTACTGTGTGCATATTTAACCACTGAAAAAATATTTTAGAGGTGGGTAAGGAGTTCCAAGTGGCTAAAGTTGATCAGGATTAAGAAGCTGCAAGAACAGGGACTTCAGTTACTATTGGTGAAAAGCATTTCTCCAGCGTTGGTTCTTAAATTCCAAGAGAGCGAAATAGAGTAGGACAGTGAAAAAATTATTTATTTAGATTTTTTGCATTTCATTGTTTCAAACACTATCCAAAGGAGGCAGTGACAGAGAGCTTTTGTCTGTGGATGTTTCATGGGGAATAGCAAAGAAGTTTATTTTGGTTTAGTTCTTGTTGGATGGATGTTACATTAGCAGAGCTACCATAGCTGTTGTTCTCAGCCATCATCATTAACTGCTTTGAAGATGAGGACAGAAGTTTTGCTTCTTGAAGCAATTGAGCTGAAGTTCACTGAAATCAATATCAACCTTCCCATTGACTTCAGTAGCATTTGGATCAAAGTTCTGGTTTGAGGCTTGTAGCAGACCGGCTGAGAAAGTGGGAGAATTAGTGTTACCATCTGTTCAGTAAAAAAAAAAAACTGCCTGACTTTCCAGTTGCATTAGTTTGGAACATCTCATAGGTGCTCCGGTTTCTTAATTATGTCTTTATTTGATGTAATTATTGATGGTAGAGTGTAATTTATGTTATAATATTAGAAAATAAAAATAACAGTGAAATAAATTAATTAAGACAAGGCTGCGTGCTCAGAATGTGAAGGATTCAGTGTAGGAAACTGGATTCTTCCCTGCATCAAAAATATTTTTGCATATCCTAGAAATGTTTCTTAAGTTATCAGTTATGCTAAAAAGCAGCTTTAAGGTAGATTGATAGCAAGGCATGTCTATCTGTCAGTTCCACTGAGTCACAGGTAAGAACATGCATTAATATTATTGGCATCATGCCATGACTGTTCTACAACAGCTTTTTTACTATAACTTGTTTGTGTTCAAAGTTGCAAGTGGACAGGAAGTTAATTATTTCTCTGTCTAGGGAAGAAGTTGCATGGTGCTGTTAAGGTTGTTCAAAGCATGGGATTTCTTGGGAGTTTTTTGTGTTCTTGTTTGTCTTACTGGCTAAGAGAAAACAGAGAATATTTTGGCAAGATAAGTTTGTCTCTGCTTCCTACCTGAGTGTGCCCCAGCACTTCTAAGCTTTACCACACCGCACCATCTCATAGTGCCATGACGTCAGGCAGCCTGCTGAGAGGGAATTGCTTTCCTCCTGGTGGTTAGATCCCGGAACATTTGGGCAGTTCTCTGAAACAGCCCAGGGCAGGTCATGTTGACACACTGCTGATAGACAGGCAGTGGCCTGTGTACTTTGTGGCTGTGAGCAGTGTGGGTTTTAGACAGCACTGTGGTGAGACTGCCATGGAGAGAAAGTGCAGCTGCAGTCCCTGGGGGTGCTGAGCTCATTGAGGAGCAGGAGCTGAGGTCCCCTGTGTCAGTCAGATTTCCACTGCCTGGAAAGAGAGCATTAGATCATGAGCTCAGATGTAGGTGGTTGCCATCATTCATATGTATCCAAATCCACAAGAAGACTTGTGCAAGTCAGAAGGCAGTGTATATTCCAGCTGCCTGAGAATGATACATATTTTGGTCTCATCTCACTGACAATGTAGCCTAAAATTTAGCTAAAATCTCTGGAGTTATTTATACAAAATCAGTGTGTCTGCTGTCTTGCCAAAACCTGTGTTGGTGTTTACAGGTAAATTTGGGAGGAAATTCTGTAACTGGAGGAAAGATTGATTTGGTTTTGGTCATACTTTTGGCAGAGGTTGGAAAGTCTCCAGGAGGCAAAGTTCACTGCTAACTTCCATCGCAGGATTGCTGAGCTGGATGTGTATCTGGTTGGGCTCAGCATGGTCATTATTAATTCATCTAAGAAGGCAGTGATTAATATTTGTTGTTGGTCAAACAGTTTTATATTTGCAAATGAGGAGTAAGAAGGTGAAGATGCAGATGAAGGAGGGAAGCAAGCAGAAGTGAAGCCAAGGAATAGAGAGAGGCATGTTGGAATGTGGATGTTTAAAGGACAGAATGAGAAATTAAATCATTAGGAGATCAGAAATGGAGATTAGTGAGTTATATATGATCTGTAAAGATATAAATTTAAGATTAAATGGAGTTACTTTTTCTCTTGGAAGAAACGGTCAATTACAGCAGCAAACCTGAGATGTTCAGTGTATCAGTTTGAGGCATGAGAAAATGAAGGAAGGTGACTAGAAAGATAAGGGATTTGCAAAATAAAACTATTAACTCATTCTTTCAGGCCAAAGCTGTGGCAAAAAATGGAGTAAAGAAATGCATTTACACTATGAGAACCTGCTCTGGGAATAGAAAGGAATTATTTCTCTAAATGTAAGGGTTGGGAATCATCTAACTAAATGTAATTAATTGAGCTAATCACCCTAGGCTCCTTTTAACCTATTTCTAGTTTATAAATTTCAATTAATTTTACCCAACTCTACATATATAACACAGGTCAGATAAATGTCTCCCTGAGTGTAGCTATTGCTTTCCACTTAGTATTATCTTAATACACTTCCCAGGCTAGGGCAAGTATCTGTAAATATCTACATGGTAGGCACTGCACTTCAGCTCTTCAAAAATCAGATGCTCATGTTAAGCTTGGGGAGAGCTAAACACATTTGGAGTATGATTCACCTGTCCTTCCCCACTAAGTGAGACTAATGAAGTAGCTTAATCTCAAGTTAGGTTGCTTGAGGGTCACCAGCTACATTTCTTCAAAACCTTTCTGAGATCTACTGGTCTTGCCAGTGAGCTGTTCAGGAAAGTTCTGTGTGTGGTCAAGCAGGTTTTTCACATAAGGGACTGAAGTCAGGTGGCTGATGGATATTTTAATACTTGAAAGAAATTTCTCTGAGAAAATCAGCCTCTGGTAATTGCAAACAGGTGAAGGTGACCTCCAAATGAGACAGAGGAGAAATGGGCGTAACAGAATGAGCAAGCAAAGGGAAAAAAGCAGGTAAATGTGCAGGAGGTCTGTAGGCAAGAGAGAAAAAGGCAGGGGAATCTGGTATTGGAGAGCTGAAGGAAGGGGACCATGGAGACATGAGTTTTGGACAGTCAAGTGGAAGCATGAAGGGAAGGGATATTAATGTGTACATACATTAACAAGCTTTCTTCTGTGAGTTTTAGGGCCTTTATTTGTGGTGGAAGGGCTGTATATCTACCTAAACCTTTCCACAGTGTCAATACATTACTGCATTCCCAGTAAGAGTTTGCCATTCAGAACAGCTGTACTCACCCAACAATTAGGGAGTTTTATTTCTGAAAAGCTTAGAGGAAATTAACTTTATAGATTTTATTCCTTTTGAGAAGGAATTTCTTGAGAAGCAGCTTAGTAAATTACTGCATCTTACTGTGTTTTTTTCCCTTAGTTTGTTTCAGCAAATGGTACTTAAATAACAAACATAGTTTGTTGGTACACAGTCTCTCTGGACAGAGAGTTAGTGCTTACAATGCCTACTTATTTTGCTTCCAAGTAACACATTGACTAAACAAGCTGTTTTTACATGTAAAATGAGTAACTAGAAGTTTTATGGGAAGTACAGCTGGTTGTAGTGGGTGTAAGGTCTCTTCTTTCAGTCATAGCTTAGCAGCATGCAACGATGGTTACATAAGCTTGAAGTCACAGCTAGCAAGCAGAAGGTAATGTGCAGAGATAGATGTGCCTCCCAAAATGTCCCATTGCAGTGAACTTAACCGGTTCAAAAATGCTCAGGAAATATCCAGATACATGTAACCCCCCTTTTTACTCCCTCTTTCTCAATTAATCTTTGATCTGTCAAGTTTGAACCTCAACTTCTATGAAGTACCTTATGAGAATCAGCTGTGGATGCTGAATGAGGTGTTTTGAATTTCTGGTGCACAGAAATGGTCTGCTCACATTATTCTGCAGGAGAGTTACCTGTCTGTCTGTTGCTACCCTAAAAGGGGTAAAAATATTATAACCTCTTCTCTTCTTACTGTTCTGCTCTGCACCAAGAGCAGAAGTTGTCTTTTCTCTACAACGTTTTTAGTTGGTTGATACAATTCAGTTAAACTCAGAGCAGTTGTTTCAGGCAACACCTTTACTTCACCTGGAAAGTCTTGCCTCATCTTCAGGCCTGAGGAAGAGTTTGTGTATTAAGCAATTGTCTGTGTTTTTTCCAACTACTACCAGCCTGCAGTTTTGCAGTACAGAATGGCAGTAACAAAATTTTACGCCACTCCTGACAGTGACTGTTGATGTTGCTTTTGTAAAGGGTATTGGCTTGGATAAAATAAAATAAAAAAAAATGGACCTAAACCACAGCCTTACTCACAAGCAGTGAAACCAGTGCTGGAATTAGTGCTGATGTCCATGACATGGGCAACAGGGAGATGGGTTTTGGGGATAGGATTAGTTTATGCCACTATTTCTCTTAAGGTCTCAAAGTCATGAAATCTTGACTTGTGTGTGTGTAAAAGATAGTATCCTATTAATCTGGCCTCTCTTACAGAATAGATTTATAAGTCAGATATTACATTGTATTTGCACTTTAGTGCTGAATTAAAAAATAGCATCAAAGATTATAAGCCCTGATTAATGTGGATAAATCACCACCAAATAATGTGAATGACTATTCTATTTTTTTTGAAGAATCTATACATTATTGTTTATTTCTCTTGGGAAAATGTTTTGTTATGCTTTTAATTTGTAGTGTGGAATACTTTATATATAAATACTTAAATTTCAGCTTTGTTTGATATCTGATGTGATAGATGTTTACTATCAAATACTTTCAGTGAGCAATTACTCATGAAATCTTTCTTCCTGTTCTAGATTTCAGCAGAGCTCAGTGGTCTCCATGTAGTCAGTCAATGTCTTACTCAAACTAGCAAAATCTTCTACCAAACCTCTTCTGAGACCTGGCCACACCTCCCAGGCCAGCTTCTCAGCTAAACACTGGCTCTTATCTTCATGGCATCAATCTGTGGATTATGCAACTGCTTCCATTTGTTGGAGATGGCTGTACTCACTGGTGACTGTCCCAGTTCTTACTTTAATGTCCTAAAGGAAAAAAAAAGGGAGGGGAAAGGGAAATTTGGGAATCAGTCATCTGTCATGACAGTTTGGAGATAGCTGAATATTAATGAAAATAAGATTCCAGGCTAAATATCATCAAGCATTTAGGTAGGTCACCTTGGAGGTTGTGACAGAGTTGACAGACATAACTCCACCCCAAATATTTTTCAGGGCAGAGTATCATTAAATTTTGATTTTTGCTAGGTCTATATTTAAGAAATATCTGTTTGGCTGTGTTTGTTTTGCTCTTTTTTTTTTTTCCTCTTGAAAACCAGGGTTGGGTTCTGCAAACTTGTCTTACCTCAAGTTTAGAGTTGTGAAAATATTCTTGTTAGTACTACCTACCAGGAAATTTATTTTAGTTAACTAGGTCAGCACATAATTACAGTTTACCGACATATGTTAGATGCAGGGTACAAATTCCAAGGACAAAAGGCAGGTATAAAAATTGTATATTCAGAATAAATGTGACTAGAATAAAAGCTGAAATTTTGAAGGAAAACCCAAAGTTAACTGATGCTATCTGATGAATTTCCATCGTAAGAGCTGCAGAAAAATAAAACAATTACGTTCTTTGGAAGCAATCACTCACAATTTCAGACAATATAAAATTTATAATGCTATAATCAAGTGGCATTTGAAAAGCAGAATGGGAAGGTTGTTCTAGTACTATGTGTGCTGGGTTTTATGCTGCCCAACAAGGATCTAGGGATAAGGGCGGGTTATTTTCTGTCCATTTGCTTTTGTTTCTCTGAGTAACACCTGCTCTAACAAGTCTGTAATCAGAAAGTAAATAACTGAGCAGGGAGGAGGAAATGGACACAACACACAGGCTTGAGAATAAACAGCTGTCAAATGGCTGCTGCTCCAGAAAGTGAAACACACAGCTTTCATGGAAGATCTGATTCAGCTTGAATGAAGGAACTGATCACACCTAGTTGTCAAACTTTAATAATTGAAGAATTACTTGAGAGAATTCTAGAATAATATGTTATCCTCTTCAGATTATGGAACTATTTTCACAGTTTAGCAGGTAGGGAAGAGCTCTGAAAGGATCAGCTACCCACTGATGGGGTGGCTACTCAGGTTGTAAAAGGAGTGTAGTTATGCTTCTTCCTCTTAACTTGCAGATTAGGGAGGCTCATGCCAGAGAGACTAAATTAAATAGTAGTGCATTAAAGGGGGATGAGCTTCACCTAAATCTGCATGAAACTGCCAGAATCTGAACTTATGTTACATATGTTTGGCCACTTAACACTCTTGTCATTCAATGTCTTTCTTTTTGCCCATCTGGAATTAGAATAATATCGACTTGCTTTCAGATGAAAGTTCATCCCTGCACAAGGAGACTCTGCTATCAACAGAGGCATATAAAATACAATCTTCAATGAGTAGCTTCACCAGTTTTCCCAAATTTGTTTCTGTGTTTGGTGTAAATTAGAGGGTTTGCAGGTTCAGTTCCTTTTGATGCCACTGGTATTAGTCCAGGGTTCCTGGATTTAAGGGGATTTAAGACACCAGATATTTAAACAGGGCTTGCCTGATTTTATAGAATATGTTTAGCTCTATTTAAGACAAAGCATTACCAAATAAATATTGGAAAATTTTCTTTCTAATCAGTTTCCTACTGTCTCTGGTGCAGTCTGGAAGATAAACTTGGCTCAGGAGATCCCATATTTTCCTTCTATTTGACAAAGATACTCTCCTTAATTCTTCTCAGTGTGGACAATTCTTCTTGCCAGATGATGGGCTTTGGTGGTTTGATGGAGTTTCATTTTATGACCCTGATTCTGTAGAATGGGGTGTGAGTGTTACCATGTTTGAGAATGTCACTCTGGGAAACAGAGGGCATTGTTCTGCTGGCCACACCTAAGTTCACTCCCCAAGCTTAGACAATGTTCATGTTCAAATGAAAAGCAAGTATTCCACTCTATGCAGAGTTCAGTAAAACAACTATGATACAAAAGAATAGGTGCAGAGAACAATCACATAACATCCCATGGCCTGTAACCTTTACCAGACTGTCAGAGTAAAGTAATTATCAGAATGCTTAATTACGTTTCCCAGAGACAGATTATTTTTGGTCAAGTCTCATCCCCTGAAATGCACACTGACTTTACATGAAGAACCTACTTTTTTGCTGTGGTTTCTCTTGGGGAAAGGCTCATTCATACCTGAGGTTTCAACCCACCTTCAGCTTCTCTCAGCTGTGCTAACAAAACTCTGTTTGACCAGCTTCGTAATTGCCATGCTACTTTTGGAAAGCCCTTCCCAGTTGAACAGATGTCAACTAAACACCAGTTTGAGGGAAAAAAAAGCCAAAACCAAAAAAAGAATCCCCTGAACCATTTACGCACTGCCAATAAAACTCTTCCTGAACGCATTTTTAAGCTGAGAGTCAGAGTACTCTGGTATATTATTTGTTATGTTGGAGTTAGTATGCAACAGCTCTTTTTCTCGTCTTTGTAAGTAAAAGTTGAACTGGCAGCTCTGTTGGAAATAGATTAATTTCGGTAGTTTCTTACCACTTCTTCATTCCACAGTATTTTATATTCTATTTATTCATAATTTATTTTTATTCATTTTTCATTTGTGAAAAATGTGTGTCAGGTATTATGATGATATTTTTTCACTTGATAAATCAAAGGAGAGCTATTTCTGTTATAGTTTATAATCTGAAAGCTGTGATTAAGTCTGTCTGTTTAATTTTGGTACTAATTACCAATGCAAAGAGTTAAGCATGTGCCCAACTGTAAGTAAATGCTGTTGTCACTTAGTAAATGTGAGTGTTCACCCTTTATGCTTTCAGCATGGAAAAATATAGGTCACAGCAGTTTTGATTATTCTTTGAGTTTTTGTAGAATCTGGACCTTCACTCATTTAGTCGGTAATTGAGCACTTTGATGACATCAAAATTTTGCACACTAGAAGAACTTGTAATTCAAACTTCATAGTGCTGTCACTTGTGTACATGTTCAAGGTTACTCAAATAATTCATTGCATTCCAAGTAAGATAGTTACAGATACAGGGTTTCTAAAATGAGATTACATAGAAGTTCCTAAAATTGCCTTGAATCTGCTGTTTGGAATGCCTTGTGCAATAAAAATACTTTGTGTATTTCACTTTTTAAAATTTGATATGGCATAAATCTACATGAGCTAGAAGGTTTCGTTTTCATTCTTCTCCAAAGAGTAGGTGTCTGCTGACATCTGGGAAGGACAGTAAAACCTACATTTGGGAAGATGCAAATGAACTGAATATTTCTCTGAAACCAGATTGGTGCCAAAAATCCACTTGCTGATGCTTTACAACTGCATGAAAACTGAAAGAGGTTACTCCTCCTTTTCCAAAGATGTTCCTCAGTATGCATACTGCCAACGCTTCCCCAGAAGAATGACTTGAGCTCTGGACCTTACCTAACAGACCAGTGAGATAATTGCACAGTTACAGAAAAAATAAATATAAATTCCTGTCAGAATCCCCAGGTGCTTCATGAATGAATTTAGTATTCACTTTGCAATTTCTCAGTTCATATATTATCTGTGTGTAGTTATTCTCCATATGTGACAAATTGGAAATAGCTTCTTATTCTTGGTTTCATCTCAGGAGGTGAAAACTTATTTCTGCAAATATATCTTTTTGCAAATGTAAGCTATTTTTTTTTTAAATGAAGATGATAAGTTGCTCTAGGATAAAAACTTATTAGGGAATTTTCCTTAGAGACCATTGAGAATTCTCTCTTCACAAGAGAGACTACTGGGTGGCTAAGGGGAAAGAAAGTAGGGCAGACCACAGCAAGTGAGAAGTCATTATGGAAATAGATAAAAACTTCAGTTCACCTTTTCTGTTCCATCCTTACCCATGCTGAATATGAACTGGATTCCTCTGAAGAGCTTGACTGTGCTTTTTAACTTGACCTAGAACTCTCTTAAGACAGTGTTTAAATTTAAGGGGCTTGTTAGGAAGATATTTGTGTAGCAACAGAAAAGTAATATTTTTCAGATTTGACAAAAAGCTTTAGTGGCCTTCTTGACTGTATCTTCCAGATTTCACAGTATGACTTTTTTTGAAAATCACATATGGTATTTGTTGGATGAATTACCGAAAAATAGTCAAGTGGTGCAAAGATAAAAAGGATGATTTCAGATAGTAATTTTTTAAAAAGATAATCTTACCTACAGTAATATGTTGCCATTCCATTAGATGAGGCTTTAAAATATTAATAAAGTGATGATTCCTGTTTTTTCATGGATATGCTGAGGGACACTGTTGGTGGATCAGCTCTCCAGGCTGGTGTGAGGCCTGGCAGATCTGAGGATGTTCCACAGTGATGGATGGCTGACAGCTGGGAAGGTCACAGCAATGTGAATGTTATGATCTATTGCCCCATTCTCACCTTCTTTCCCTCAGCAAATGCTACTGGTTTCTGTCAGAGAATAATTTCAGTTTAATCTGATTTGATTCTTTGTATGGTTTGCCCCTTTTGACAAGAGCAAACTGAGTAAGCACAAATAGCAGCCCTGAATAATGCTTGAGTTCCCTTGCAGACTGATGGGGCCAGGAGACTGCAGAATATTCTGAAGAACAACAGAACAACTCTGATGTGGACAAAGATTCTAGGTACAGGTTCAGAAACTTTTCTTAGAAGAAAAAGAAATAGATATATTCACAGTAATCATGAATCAAAAATTATACTAGTATTTGCTCATCAGGCCCTGAATAAGAAATATTTCATGAGAAACGAAATTTCATGGATTTTTTGCTACTGAGCTGCTAATGCAGTGCTAAGTGTGGGCAGAAAATACAGTAGTTAAATGAGTTTTTTATAACTGTGTTCTGGCCAGAAATCTCTATATTAAAGTGCTCCCACTGGGTTCCTGTAGCCATGGAAAGTATGTAACTAACTGTGGTGAGAGAAAAAGCTGTGTATTTGCATTGTACATTGGATTTCAGTCCAGATAAGAATGTATGAAAGAAAAAATGTTACACCAAGGCAGAAAACACAGAGTATTACGAGAACTGGATCCTACTGAGCTGGATCATTCTACCCTGCTAAGCCAGGCCTCCCCTGCATCCTTCTGCCTCTGCTGTCAGACTGTCAGTTTGAGGGGTATTCACCAGTTCTGTATTCACCAGTGTGTGAGAGCTGGTGAAAACAAGGTCTTTGGAGGGAGCAAGTGCAAGTGGGGTTTCATTGTGGCCTCCAGCTGATTTCTGTGCTCTAGATGATGGGAAGGACTAGGATTTATTTTACTTCTTGAGTGTGAAATAATAAAAGTGCATCTTTGTGCATGACATCTGTGTGAGAGGGAAAGTTAAATTGCAAGCGTGCTGAATTTTAAGAGAAAATAGCTCAATAGGGCACTCAGAAAACAGGTAATTGAATGAAGTAGAAATAGGTACAGTAGGTATGCTGATTTATCATGATCTTATATAAAATTGGTGGATATTATGACCACAGCTGAACCAAGTTTTTTTCATTGCTTTGGTTTACTTTCACAAATGAACAAAGTCTTAAAAAATAAGTGTGGAGACAAACAAACCAAAGATGATAATATTAATGAGAAAGACAGTCCAGATTCAAGAAGATCTGTTACTATTTTGTAACCTTGAAGTCACAGAGTTTAAAGAAGCATAATTTTTGAAGGCTTGTTTGAAGGAGGTAGGTGAAAGATTTAAAAAAATTTAGGCTGCTTTGCTTCTTTTAATAGCCCTTCTAGTTATTTGAATATGCAGTTTAAAACAGAACAGTTCTTTGAATTTTCCAGCTATCAGAACAAGTTTGTCCTAAAACAAGCCTATAGCAATATGTTTATCACTTTCTTTAAAATTAAAATAACGAAGGGCACATTTAACTCTTCCCCATAAATTACTACAGTGACAAAAAATGGCAGTTCCTCTAATCTCTGGCTGTTGTATGTAGGTTATTTAGCAATGATTATGAGTTTTTGCTTGAAGAGCAAGGGATCTCAGATTGCTCCCAAATGCAGTGTGGCTGCATAGAGCTAGAGCTGCTGTATTTAACTTCTTGAGCCACTGGTTTTGTGTGATCATTAGATTAAAATTCTAAAGTGTAGTACAGATACTAAAGTTATGTTTTACAGGACTCAACAGAACAAGGAAATACATTGTATTTTGGGATGTTTTTGCCTGTATAGTTTTTGTGGTTTTTTGCTTTCATTCCTTAGTTGCAGCAGAGTATTCCTTGAAGAGGTTTTAATTTTATCTGCTCGACATGTGGAGTTTTTCCTTTATGGGAGCCTCTTATATTGTAATATTTGTTTTTGCTCCATCTCAGGGCAAAAATAAAGTAGTAAATTAAAATGTATTAATGGAATAAACCACTTAAAATATTATTTTTGCAGAAGGTAAAATACTGAAATATTTAAATACTTGGAGGTTTTATGTTAATACTGAACATTTTCATCCTGAACTGCAAGGTTTGTCAGCTGAGGGCAGAGTGAAGGATTTGCCTCATGCTAGAGGTTGTATCCTCAGATCTCATGTGTCCGTGATGGACAGGAGAACCCAATCTTGTCACCGGGCCAGGCTGCCCTGTTCACCTGATCCAGGAGGCCAGGCTCTGAAAGGGGCATTTGAAATACCCAAAAGTCACAAAATCAGAATAGAATCACAGAATGGTTTGGGTTGAAGGAGACTTTTAAAGGTCACCTGGTCCAATGCCCCTGCAATGAACAGGGATCTCTTTAACCATATCAGGTTGCTCAGGGTCCTGTCCAACTTCTTTCTTTTATCTAAAGACCCACCATTCATATCTGGCTCAGATGCATTGTAGTGTTAAATTTACCTCAAGTTAAATATTTTGATTCTATTATTTGTTGCATTTGAACTATCTTGTAGGACCTCAATTTCCTGAAAACTACATTTTTCTTTGAAAGATCTGTTGACAATCTCCATCAACTTTAGTTTATATAAGAATCAGAATGTTCTGAGAAGTCAACTGGTTTTGTTAAAAAACCCAAACAACCCAAAATAAAGCAATCTTTTACTTTTTCTTACAGAGAGCAGAATGTGAGTGAAATTTTCATGAAATTGTGGGGTTTTTTTTGCTTTTGCTTCTTGAGGTGTCTGCCACCTAGTCTGTTTTTTTTTAATACCAGGAAAAGAAATCCTGTTTCTCAACTGTCTTCAAATAACATGTTGATTTCACTAAAAAAAATGTGTGTTTCCATGTGTTTTCAAAGGCTCCAGCTTTTACAAAATATCACAAAATGTGTAGATATCCGTCCTCTAGTGAGAATTACAGCAAAGTGGGTTCTGCACAAGTTTTCAATTATTTTCTAATCCCAGACAGACTGGAAGCTAAACCTATTGACAAACCTCTTGGGAAATAGCAACATGTACCAAATTCCTTTTCAACTCCAGCAATTTAGCACACTCAGAAATAAGACTGTGTTAGAATTAGATATTTAAAAGTCTGATTTTTTTTTTCTTAAATTGTTTTTGATAAGAAACATTTCAACTCTTTTTGAGAAAACTTGCTGGATTTTTAGTTGTATGGTGTGGGATTTGTCTTACTTCAGATCTCTGCAGCTGAGTCAGTCACTCTGTCCCATTTATAGTCACTGAAGGGGAAGAGGTACTCATGGGACATATTTGATCTGACCTATTTTACGTGCCTGCGTCAGGAGGGGATGAGTGGTACTCCAGGAACATTTGGCAAACTGACTAAATTTCCTTCAATTGCAGAAGCAGCAGAGTGTGAGCAAAGGCTGTATTAGAGAAATGTAGAGGAGTATGAGTTCCCATCCAAACTTTCTGAAATATCTCCATGAACTTTTTTAAACTTTAGATCTGCATCTTAATTTCAAATGGGATAGTTTCCAAATCCTCTGTCTTAAGAGTACTTTGTAGTGCTAAGGTTTAAAATCTTTAGTGGTGCCTTTGTTATGCCTAAAAATATCACATAGAAAGTAAATATATTCTCATGCAAAATTTTTAAAACTAAGAGAACCACAAAAACAGGAACTCTGTAGAAGAATAGCACTGTCTTCCTTCTCTTGAAGCACATTTTGGCTCTACAGTAATGGAGTATCTTATGATTTGGGATTAAATGATATTTTTGAAAAGTAAATTATTTTGACTTTTTAAAAAAGTAATCTTCTTGATTGTAAATAAATTCTTAGTTTGAAATAAGCAATGAAAATATAATGAGCAATAAGCAATCACTAACTTTAAACTGAAAAGATGAAGTTAAATTTCAGTTTGTTTCTAAGCTCAAAAAATTTTTGGCCATGGTCTATAATCATGCAAATGCACCAACATAGACACACTTGGCTGCAAATACATTCCTTCCTTCTTCTTCTACAGTATAACAAGTTTCATAATTTTCTATGATTATTTACTTTATCCTGTTTTGCTCATGTTCAGCTTAGTTTTTTTTCCCCCTCAGTACTGACTTATCTTAGGTTACTGTAAAAAGTTCAGAGATACATGTTAGGGATTTTTCTTTCACCTGTACTTATTAGAAAACAAACCTGTCTTTAATCATGCATTTGCATGATGTAGACTGCTTTGTATATAGAAATACTGCATTTTTTTCAAACATCTATAGTGAACTATATAGTGCTTATTTATTTTATGTTGCCACCTAACATGCTGGAAATTTTAAAACTCTTTGAAATTATGCACTTCCAGCCTGAAAGGGTTGATAAATTAGGTAGGATGTATAATTAATGCAAGGATTTAGAGGTTGCATAAATTAATAGTAGTGTAAAGATGGTTAACAATATGCTGGTTGCATTAACTTAATTTGACAGTGAATTCTCTTCTGTAGTGTAGTAAGAAGAAAAATATTTAACTCATTGAAGAAAGAGCAATATTGTAGTCACTGTGGGCTAAAAACCCACTTGCACCTGGCCTGAGGGGCTGAAAAGTCCATGGATATGGGTACAGGAGGATTGAGAACTGGTCACACACAGGGACATCTTCTGTGCTGGCCCATGACCACCCTGAGGGACTGGGTTTTAAGATGAGCATTAATAAATAGAGAAGAAGCTGTAACCTGGTTCAGAAAGGGAGCTCCAAATGTGTTTATGGGAAGGCAACAGCAAGTGAGAGTAAAATGAGTTGGAGGACTCAAGTTGTTTGACTGGAGAGGTGGGGGTGATGGGAGAAGAGAGAAATATTAGGAAGCAGATTATGAAGGGCTTTGAATGTCAAGTGGCCATACAACAGGATTTGATTCCTGTTTCCTGCTATGTGACATTAGGCAAATCATGACATTTCTCTGGTTTTATGAGTTGAAAATGTGGATAATGCTTGCATACCAAGTAGCAAATTGTGGTGACAGCTCTGATCTTGGTGCAATGTAAATGAGATATTTAATTTACTAATTTTAAAAATTCCTAAATGAACAAGGTGATGTAAAAGCATTAGGTTCACACTTTCCTTGAACTTACTTTTTGTAGTACTTATTAACATATTTTTGTGTAATCAAGATTTCTGAAGAGCTTGATTTCTGTATACAAAGCTTTTTATTTATGGAAAGCAAGTTTCTACAAGGTGATTTTCTTTCTAATCTGTAACCATATTGAGTAGCTAATGAGGAAGTGTCCTTCTCTTTGTACTTCATGATCCTAATCTTTTTTTTAAATACAGGGTATTTTAAAATACAAGGTAGGAGATCGTACTGTGTCACTAACTGTTAAATTTAGTGTCCCCATTCATTACATAAAAGAAACATGTGCAATACCACCATTGCCAGCTGCAGAAGCAATCCCTGCATGTATTGATTTTATTTTCCAAATAAGAATTTACTACTTAAAATATCCTCAGAGTGGTACAGTTTGTAAAAGCAAAATACAGTACTGCAGAGAAACTACAATATTCTGGAGGGAATACTTGGTTTTACACAGGTATTCCTTTTCTTGAAGGTTAAAAAATACTAAGAATTGGATCTGTTTGAAGTTCAAGAATTGTCCTTATATCCATGATGATCTCACACAGTACTGTCTCTAAGAATTCCTGTCTTCCATGTCCAGCTGGCTGTACTACCATGTCTCATGCTGGTAGGTGATGACCAGAGCTGGATTTTGCATCCTTTCACTGCCTCTCATCTGGATTTCAGTAGGATAATGCACTGTGGTTTAAAGTTCTTTAATAAAGGGTTGCTAATCCAGAAAAAGGCACTGGGTGAATTCAGCAACACAGGCAGAGGTGAGTGGGATTCTGTTTTGAACACTGGTTTCCTGCAGATCAAGCTCAAAGCCTACACCCTTGTTTGGAACTGAATGGGCAATACTGAGAGAAATTCACATAGAAAGAGAGCAATAGAGAGAAAACTTCAAAAAGTTACATATTAGTCATGTCAATTGCACATGTCAATGCACTGGAAAACAACTGAACATAACAGCAATCCAAAACCACATAATGACAAAAAGTTCTTTATAAAAATACCATGGAGCTCACATTTGAAAATGGTAATAATTTTATTGACATATGAGAAAACTTATCTTTTCTAAAGTTAACATTCAATGCAAAATGATTGACAGATCTGGAGAAAACCTATATCTGAATGAGTCAGTTTGTGGGTTGTTGAGTCAGTTGGTGGCTTAGGCAAATTAAAATGAAAATAGTTTTTCTTTCTGTTGGTATTTGGATATTTCATCTGCAGTAAGTAAGCAATTTGCTGCTAACATTATTTGTATTTTTATTGAAATTATAATTACTGTTGATTATGACTGGGGAAGCAAAGTGCTTCCCACTGTAGGTTTAGACCAAATTCATGACCACCTAAGGAATCTGAATATATGTAAGTTGATGGGACATGATGAGATGTGTCCCAGAGTCCTGAGGATTTGGGAGATGTAGCTGCCAAGCCACTCTCTCTAGTATTTGAAAAGTCATGGCAGTCAGGTGAAGTCCCAGGTGACTGGAAAAAGGGAAAAGTTGCACCCATCTTAGAAAAGGGTAAAAGGAGGACCCTGGGAGCTCTCAACCTGCTCCTGGGAAGATCATAGAACAGAACCTCCCAGCAGATGTGCTAAGGCACATGGGGGACAGGGAGGTGATTTGAGATGACCAGCATGGCTTTGCCAAGGGCAAGTCCTGCCTGACCAATCTGGTGTCTTCAATGATGGAGAGACTCCATCAGTGGGCAAGGGAAGGGCTGCAGATGTCATTCATCCGGACTTCCATGAAGGCTTTGGCACAGTCCCTCACAACACCCTTCCCTCTCAACTGGAGAGAGAATGATTTCTCTCTCCAGTGATGTGTGGCCTGTCCAGTGAATAGGGAGTTGGTTGGATGGTTGCATCCAGAGGGTAGTGGTCATTGGTTGAGATCCTGGTGGACATCAGTGACAAGTGGTGTCCTCATGGGCCTGTACTGGGGCCAGTGTTATTTGATGTCTTCACCAATGACACAGACAGTGAGACTGATGCACCCCCAGCACTTTTACAGGTGGCACCAAGCTGAGTGGTGTGCTTGATGTGCCCAAGGGAAGGGATCCATCCAGAGGGACCTGGACAAGCTGGAGAAGTGGTCTGTGGGAATCTCATGAGGTTTAATAAGATCAAGTGCAAGGTGCTCCTGTTTTGGGGCAACCCCTGTTATCAGCACAGGCTGTGGGATGAGCAGATTGAGAGCAGCCCTGCCCAGAAGGATTTGGGGGTGCTGGTGGATGAGAGGCTGGACATGACCCAGTCATGGCACTCCCAGCCCAGAAATCCAAACACATCCTGGGCTGCATCCAGAGCCCCATGGGCAGCAGGAGAGGGAGGGGAGTCTGTCCCCCTTCTCCACTCTGGTGAGACCCCACCTGCAGTGCTGCATCCAGCTTTGAGTCCCCAAAATAAGAAGGACATGGAACTGTTGGAGGGAGTCCAGAGAACCAGAAAGATCATCAGAGGACTGGAACAGCTCTCCTATGAGGAAAGGCTGAGAAAATTGGGAGTGTTCAGCTTTGGGGTGACTTTAAAGCAGCCTTCCAGTACCTGAAGCAGGGCCTATAAGGAAGCTGGAGGAGGATGTTTTTACAAGGTCATGTAGTGAAAGCAGAAGGATAAATGGCCTTAAGATGAAGCAGGGTGGGTTGAGACTGGATATTAAGAAAAAATTATTTACTATCATGATGGTGAGACAAGGATCAAGTTGTCCAGAGGAACTGTGGATGTCCCATCCCTGGAAGTGTTCAAGACCAGGCTGGATAGGACTTTGAGCAACCTGATTTAGGGAAAGGTGTCTTCTGCCCACAGAAAGGAGTTCGAAACTGGATGATCTTTAAGATCCCTTCCCACCCAAACCATTCAATTCTTGTCATTCTATGACCCAAAACATATTTATAATATCCAGTGTAATAAAATCTTTCTGTACTTACAGAAAAAGTTTGTTTTGAAACATGGAGATTTGGACTGAGAAGAGTTTGGGGAGTTTACTTGACAGCTTTTTAGTTCTGCTAAAGGAAAAAAAAAATTGTTAAATTTGTCAAGAAAAAAGTCAAAAGTGGTGGAAAATTTAACCTGAAACTGAATAAATTATTGCTAAAAGATCAGGGTTTTTTAATCACTGGGGTGATTAAATGGGATGATAAGCCATCAAAATTATTCAAGTGGAGCATACAATACTTTTATTCAAAGAGAAGTTGTGGACTAATTGTAGTGACCACCTGGTGGTACTTGATGACATTCTCTGATGTTTTCATGCAGAATGTGCTTACCATCGTCTTTTCTGACCTTGAAATCTATCAGTCATTCTCATATGACAGAGTGCATTACTGTGAAATATATTCTATACAGATTTTTTTCTTCCTCACTGTTCCTCTACTGTTCACATAGTGCAAATGGTGGTACCTATTAATTCTGGAGTTAAAGGATTTTATGGTGGTTATATTATTAAAAACTAGTTTTTTAATTATGGTAAATAACAAGGTCTAAGAAAGTCTTGCCCATCTTACCGGCATACAAAGACAAAAATGCTTATCAGTTTAAGTTGAAATCTCATTTGATTGCAAAGTGTTGTTTTAGTCAATGCATTTTGTAGGGTTGACTGTAGAAGTTGGTGTGGATGGTAATTTTGTATTCATATTTTGTCATTTATGGCTTGTAGTCATATAAGAAAACATAGCCAAATGTTTCTTATTATTTTTGTAACAACTGCAGAAGGAAAGGATGGACATCCTTATATATAATAGCAAAATCTAAGTGGAAAACATTTTTTTACCTTTTGTACTATTTTAAAATTGATTTTGAAGATTTGCTTATGAAACACTGAAATACTCAAGGAACAAAATCAAATCCCTGAGTAGTAAACCACAGAAATGATTTCTTAAATAAACTGCCATAAGACATTTTTCTAGTTCTTGCTCTTCATCTGGGCAAGCCTTGGAGAAGAGTGCATTTTTCCAAGGACAAGTATGCCCTCGAGAACAGTGGTTTTCAGCTGCACCAGAACTTTATGACGTTACTAAGTCTTTTATTATTGCTCTGTCTTTGTAATGTAGCAGCATTTCTAGTGGAGTTTCACGAGAACAAAAGTAGTCTGAGTTATTTACTATCAAGATAGTACTCAAGTGAGAGCATCTAGTTGTTTTATGTTGAAAATCAGAATGAATGAGCATCACCTTGTAGACCCCTATGACGTGCCACTTGTAGTGCTCAGTCTAAGCTGATACATTTTGGGATAGTAAAATCCTCAACATGTGACAATTTTTCATATATTAATATCAAATCAAGCCCAGAGTTCTCATGCTTTCATGTTCTGGCTCAGCAGTTGTCACTGCTATTCACTGTCCTTAGATACTCACTGCATTACAGACACCTCCACAATGGATTCTTCTTCAGAGTTCTGGTTGCAGTTCACCACCGGCATTACAAAGCATCAGAGCTACCTCTGGATTCTTCTGCACTTGTCTGTTACGTTCCCTCTGAAGTGTTTGAGGTCAGACAATCCAAATCAGCCCAGCTGATTTTATGGTAACTGGGAAGGATGTTATACAGAGAAAAATCTGACTAGTCAGGCTTTAAAATACAGCAATTTTGACCCCAAAGGAATGTATGAATTTTTATTATTTTGATGGAGAAGGGATCATTATTGGTTTTGGCCTGATGTTTTGCTGCAGTGCAGCTTTCTATGCCCTCTTCAGCTTTTTCTGCGGTGTTTCTCGCTGAAGAGAGTGAGAGAATGAGTCCTGTGACTTCAGGTTAGTACAGGACCATACCCCAGTTGGCACTGTATGACTGGCTCATATAGAGCTTTAGTCTTCTTACTCACTGACAAACTCAGCATCAGAGAAAAGGAAGATAGCAGGTGTTCCCCATATTGCATGGGGAGAAATGTATCTGAGCTTCTATCTGCTAGCATTCTGCAGCTGCTGCAGAGGTTCTTAGGGAGCAAGAAGAGGCTGAAATACAGTCATCTTTCAGAAATGAACAGAAAGTTTTTCAGACAATATTTTGTCCTCTGATTTTTTTTATGATTAGGCAATAAAATTTTCTTATTTTTAAAAAATTACTCCTAATCACTCACCCCCTGCTGCTGGCTTTAAATTTCATACAAATTAATTGAAGATAACTGGTAGGCAATACAGTAATAGCAAAAAAAATGGCCATGACCAAAGAAGCATGAAAGAATCACCTGCCCTTAGCTTGTCTGAAAGATAATCTTATATGTACCAACAAAAGCATACTTAGAAAAAAAGAAAAGTGTGTTATTAAAAACATTTTCCTTGAAAATATAGGTGTTGTAGAGACAAATGGAATGTGAGTCATTAGGAGGTGTGGTCTGATTGACATTCAGCCCATGTTGTATTTTGCAAAAATAGATTACACACTTTTCAATAGCACTAAACTTCAACTTTTCATGTTGAGAGCACGAGAAATTGTAGCTTGGATAATAAAAATTGAGATATAAAATAATTTCATTGTATTTTGCTTCCATTTTATGGTGTAGAAATTTGTGTAACTTAAAATGTCAATAAGGAGATAAATTGCTGGCTTTCATTGTGAAAAAATAATAGTATGATTTTCTTATGCCAAAAGCAACAGCAGGTATCTGTTAAAAAGTAAGAAAAGAATAGCAATTTTTGAAGCAGCAGAGGTTTCTTTCATTCCATATTCTTGCACATATTTTTTCTAGCTGTTGAAATTTTTATGTTATAGCTGTTGAAGTAATGAAGCTACTGAAATATTTCTCTCCTTTCAAAATTATTAAGACATAAGTGTCATAGTTAGGAGGTGCTTCCAAATGATGTGCTGTGCTAGCACATTGTCCTAAAGAAAAGCGTGTCCTTATAGATCCAGTCTTAATGTATGGGCAGCTTCAGCTGGGGTGAGCTCATGGTGCAAAAGTGTCTCAGCAGCTTTGCCAAATGACAGGAAACAAAAGAGAGCCAGAAAATGCTTGGACAGTGAAGGCAGCAAAGAAAAAATTTATTCAATGATCACTAAGGAAGGCTGCTGCTGTCTGTAAGTGCATGACTGGAGCTGCAGAGAACGCTGTTGTGTGGTTGGTGACATAGAGGACAGCTCTTGGTGACAGCCCCATGTCACCCAAATACTGCCCTACCTCTGCTACTCTTGGTCAGACAACTTGCTGATTTTTTTATAGGGAAGGTTTTTTATTTCACCCAGTAAGACTGATTCTTTAGTTTATTTTATAATATTTATTTTATTAAATTTTCCTAGCAATATTAGAAATGGCAATATTTAGGAATGATTGCATGCCTTTTAGAGGGGCTTATGTTTTAGAAACACATCTCAGAGTATTTGGTGCAGCACTGGCTTACAAATCCAGAATCACTGGCAATGTGTGTTGATTCTGGCTCTGAGAGTTACTTGAAAGAGTAGGGCAGTTGCCTTGCTAGGAGTGAGATGATTCAGGAGTTGGGAGATTTTCCCTCAGAATCATGGGGTAGTTTTATTAAAATTTTTGCTGTGACACAGTGCACTCTCACAGCTCACCAAATGAAGGTTAAAAACATCATGGAAGGCAGTTTGGTGTGGGAAAAGAGAGAAAAGGAGAATTAAAAGAAAAAGAATTATGGAAAATCTAAATTTTAAAGCACATATATGTGGTTCTATCTATATAATTATGGACATTTGAAAACTTTCCATGTCTATTGGTTTAGTTAATACTAGTGAATTAAATCCAAATTCTTACAAGATTTGCTCACCTACTTCCAGAATAGAATGACCCTTGTGGTGCAACTACCTGTGATGGAAAGCCTATGCTCCTGACAGAGGTGCCAGTTATTTCTAGGGGAGATATTTCTGCTTCTGGTAGTCAAAATTTGAGCGACTTAACACCATTGAAAGTTATATAACTTTATTTAGAACATGAGATCACTGGAGATACAAAGTAAGATGTGAGTGAGGGTGAGACACTGTTAGAGTAAAATCCATAAATTTGAGATATAAAATTGCTTTAGCTGAAGCATAGTAAAAGGCAGTGTGTCCAGAACAACATAAATTATTGAGGACTGAATTGTTACAAACTTATGTCATCCTGAAATCAAATTGTTTGATTTTTAAAGATGCTTTGTTAGATGTACTTTGAGGAAAAAATGCAAACATTTTGCAAGTAAACAAAAAGAAATGAAGAGCTGGACTATCAAGGGGCTTTAGGCATAATTTCCAAAATAGTAAAGATGGTAAAGACTGTGCTTTCTGCTTCTCTTAGCAGTCTTCAGCTGCTCTATTTCATTCTGAGGTCTAGAGATGCTTAAAGCTGAGCTGGTCCTCTTGAATCTGTTCCTATGGTCTGCATGAACCAACCAGGTGTTAACCAGTGGAACTGCTGGTGGTTTGGGTTGTCAGTGGAAACTGGGGTGCAGGTCTTTTGTCTCAATGAGACTTCAAGGACTTTTTTTCTCAAAATGCTCACATTTTCTTGATAGAATTCCCTGCTAAGGTGCAGCATAGCAGAAAACCCCAACTACATTGTGATTTACCCATCAGGACTGTCTGCAATGTTCTGAAATTACTGAACTAGAGCTGGTCTCATGAAGCTGAGATTGGCTTGATATAATATCTTTGGGGAATCAATTCTTCAGTGAAACAATTAGCTAGATTTAGTATTTGAAAACAAGGTGGAGATTGTTGGTTTGTTCTTGGTTTTAAAAATTTTTTTACTTTTAAATTGAGGAATAAATCTGTGCTTTTCATACAGGCAGTAATTCTGCCAAGCAGGACTATGATGAGATTCTAGGAGTATGGCATAGGAGTCCTATGCAGTAGGACAGGAGCAGCTCATTTTTTTCCAGGAAAGAGAACTAGAAGCAGCTATCATTACTAGAAGCAGATATTTTCCATTTTTTCACGGTAGTAGCAGTACCTATTTTTAATTGCTGATAGTTAACAATTCCATGGGAAATGGGAAAAACCTATAGCTAGTAATTACAGCCTCTTCTCACCTTTCAGTCCTGGAGGATCCTGTCCTCTGCTGACAATTATGGAATCTGGCACTCCTGGATCACGCTGCATATTAGGTTAAATCTAAGTAGCTGTCAAGGAGGGGAGCTATCATACCCAAGACATGCTACCAAAGGAGAGCTGCGTTTCCAAAAAGTTTGAGAATTGCTGCTTTACACAGTCCTAGAGGCACAGATTGGAATGAGCTGTCAAATACAATTTTTCACAGACTATTGTTGAGTTTATATAATGAGGAGGAACCTACCTGCAGAACAGGATGAAGAAAGAGATTAAAAGAGACATTGAGCTCCACTGGCTGATCTCTAGGACAGTAAGAAAAAAGATTAATGAGATTTTTATGCTTAGATGAAAAGTCTGTATCTAGTTATTTTGCAGGCTGGAATAGTAAATGTCTGAGGCTCTGATTTGGGTTGTTGTTTTTTTTTGTTGTTGTTTTGTTTTTTTTTCTTTTTCCAAAGCTTTTTATGATAAAGGGAGTAAGTCAATAAAGGGTTATTTTAGGTGACCTTACAGAACAAATTCCATCTTCTGCAGATACAAGAAAATCTTTGATGAGCTGGTAGTGTGGACATGTCAATTTGAGTGTGATGCCCAAGACTAAATAAGTATATTTGGTTTATAATAGATATAATATAGACCAAGAATTTAATAGTGAGAAAGTAGTGTATAAATTTTTCCCAATAAACAGAGCTCTTTTAACTTCCAAGCAAGATTTTCCTACTCTTACAAATCCACACTCATGCTTAGCTGCAATGTTAATAGTGATTTACCATCCCTGGCTCCAACAGATGTCAATTTTCCAAGTGTAAGCAGCTCAGAAGGAAACACATATGAAGGAGGCAAATAGATGTACAGAACCTGGCTGGAGCAGTTATATCAGGTTGACTGATTCATGAACATATACTGAAAGAATATAATATGTGGTAGTCTGAATCAGTGATTTGTAAGAGATGACAGATGTAGCCAGAAACACCTTACTGGCTGAGGACTGAACATAGTGTTTCTGACCATCTGAAAGTGTTATAAATGTCAACGACAGGCTTTGTTTTATTTCTGCTGCATATCTTTGTTCAGGCATTGTGTACTTGTCAGTTGTTTTGATTTTTATAAAATTTCAAGTGGCCATGTACAATGTAGTTTGCCTTCCTCTTCCTACAGGAAACACACTCTTAATTCAAATATTTCCTTTCATCTTGGAGTGAGGGACACTGATAAAATGTAGAAAACCAGAACTGGCAGTTTGGACTATCCATTTTCTTTTGCTTAAGGAAGGAAAGCTTTAGATGGATTTTGATACAGCTTTATGTGTTGATTTTTTTTTCTTTTAAGAATAGAAAAACAGTGCAGAATGCAGCTTATTGAGGTGTGAGACCTAATACAAAAACAACATGAGACAGACTTCTTTGCATAGAATTTAGATTCCCACTTGAAAGGCTAGAATACGCAGAAACTCTCCTGTGATTTAGTTGTGACTAGTTGGCAGATGTTGAACGATCTCAGCAACTGTCTTTGTTGCTATTCCATAGTAAATATGTAGCAGACTGACTGTTTATAATCTCTGTAATATGGGATTTGTCAGTCTTTCTTTATTACCTGTAAAATGGATTAGGAGAACAGTAAGATTGGACTGGTTCTCTAAGGAATGTAAGAGTGTTAAATGTCCATCTTTGTTGGGGATTTTAATGAAAAATATGTCTTTAGTGATTATATTAAAAATAGCAAGACTACTGTCTCTGCTTCAGCCTTCTCTATTTCTCCTCATCCAATTAGATTTTAGTACTCTCACAATTCCCACCCTTTCTAAAATTACTGGGAAATTACATTTATCTTTGGACAGAAAGTGCTGAGCATCTTACTAGAGCCAGTTTATGATTTAATGTCTGTTCTCAGTGATGCAGTAGTAATGAAGATGCAGATCAGGCTGGGCAGATAGAAAAGGTTTATTTTTCCACAGATGTAGGTTTTTCCGTCTCTTATCTTTACATATTTTTTTCGTTTCAGGCTTTATTAGCAGTCAGTTGAAAAGATCAACATTGACATACGTGACGTGTCTGTGATTCCAAGCTGGAAACCATTTCTAGCTTCTTTGCTGGGGAAGCAAAGCATTTTTCGGCTGAAAAAGCCCTTCAAATATGTCCAATCAAATATGAAGCAGCAGTTGCATGAGGAAAGTGTGCATTTTAATGAATTGATTTTCAAACATCACATAGCAACTGGGAAAAACCACACAATTTAAAGTGAAAAAGAAAAGCTAAACTACAAAGAGCCATTAGGCTTGTCTGATCCATTAAAATGTACATATTGTGTTGGACCTAAAGTGTATACAAGTGAAAAAAATGAATGCAGTAAAAGCAACCCAATAGACCAGTCTGGATAAATCACACAGTTAATTATAAAAGATACTCAAGATTCAGGGTTTAATTTAATCAGTGTGAATAAATCATCTTGCAGTTCTCCTTTGGAATCCAAAACAGTTTGTCTTTTTTACCCACTACTGCTAATATGAAAAAATGCTGTTCATGAGTTAATTTATATTAACTCATGGAGTTAATATGTGGCTTAGTAAGAGAACAGGAGATAATAAAATCATTTATTAGAATGAATATAATCTATTTTGGTCTGGAAATAGTGAGTTCACAGTGAAACAATAGAGTAAAACCAGTGTTAAGACTACTATGCCAGTGAGGACACCCTGATGAACTATTTTTCTGAAGATGTATTCACAGACCCATTTCTCCCAAGGCAGCAGCTAAATCCTATTGCTGGCCCATTGCTGCAGCAGTGTCTGGGAACACGGGCGATGGCTGACAGCCATGGGAGGTAGAACGTAAAACTCGTTTATTTACTGACGTATTAAGCAAACTTCAGCAATCATTGTTAATACTTTGGATGATATCCAAGGCAGAAGACCAGAGTTCTGTTGGCTCAGGAGTATAAGGAAGCTTTCTGGAAAATTGAAGCATTAATGAAAAGCTTATCTTACATACCAGGACTTGAGCAAAAGGCCAGAGCATCTGATAGAAGTACAGCAGCCTTCTTCTGAGAGTTTTTTTTTTTTTTTTTCTTTGAGGATCTGACTTCTTTTGGAATAAGACAGCAGAGGATTGGCCCATGTCTGTATTTTATACTTTAAAATCAGGTGGAAGCTTTTAAGTATGTTTGCATGGCTGTATAAAAATCAATTACAAATATACCTAGAAGAGAAATATACCACCGACATATCTCCAGCTTGGTCAATATTTCTCTCATAGTTCAAGGTAAATAGGATTTGAGGATAAGGCAGGTAAATGTTGTATCCGTAATCAAGTGTGAGTGGCTGGAGCTTTTGTCAGTAGTTTTCCACTTCAAAAAACAAAAACAAGCTACTAAAAAACTCATACAAAAATCTTGGGAATCCCATACCTTTTCCAGGCAGCCTGGAATGCTTAGAGGCTTTGAGTAAAAGATTCATAGCTTTATGTGCCATAAAGTTGCACAAGTCATGGAGATGATTTGTGCAAAATGATTATATGTGAATGCTGGATGGAAGGCATAAACACAATTTTGTTGCTGCTTGTGGTGATGAATATTTCTCTGAAGTGCTTCTGTACCACAGGCAGATTGTATACTGCTGATCTAACTTCTGGTTAGATGGTTCAACATGGGTAAAATGAGACTCATCTCCCCAGTAAAACTGGACTGGTTTAAAGTTTCATTTGGTTTTACCTAGCTACCATAGAAATCTCTGGGATATATTTATAGCCTTTTTAAATTAGTTGCAATGCACTTCAGTGAACAAAGCTTTACAAAATCCCTTTACCTTACAGAGGTTCAAAATCAATAAATGCTAAATTCCAAGATCATCACAAAAAAAAAAAAGTGCATGAGGATTATGCTGGTAGAAGCACAGAAATACCTTAACTACCTTCCCAGAAGAATTTTCATCATATCCCTTTATTATTTTTAAGAAGATTTTTGCTTGCTTTCTTCATGCTTTCATTCTGTTGTTCCAATTATATTACATCTGTTTTTCTGTTCAGGATTTTTGCACTGCTATCAGGCACAGGTACTTGAAGGGATGAAGGAATCTATACCTGCTGTTAAATCCACTTCCATGTCATACCCATCCAGACGTGCAGTTTGCTTATTCAGATAGGCTGCATTTGTTCCTGAATCTGAAGTGAATATGGTTCTCTTATGCTGCTCTATTTGCATTGAAAGTTTAATTTACAGTGAAGGAAAAAAGAAGTTTTTACTTGCAGCTGTTAATGTGGATATTGACTGTGATTTAATCTCCATATTTTGAGATTTTAGAAGGCTCACTGGCAACTTTCTGCACATCATCCAGTTGGACTAGATGATTTTTGTTGGTCCCTGCTATTCTATTCTATTCTATTCTATTCTATTCTATTCTATTCTATTCTATTCTATTCTATTCTATTCTATTCTATTCTATTCTATTCCTGCTGAATGTATATTTTGAGAAAGTTATAATCAATATTAAGTAAAGCAAGTTTTGAAAGGTTTGATGTTGAAATCATGAGAGAGGGCAAGCCCAGGTCACCCATAGTAAGAAGAGGGTGCAAAGAGAGAGGGAAAATAGAAAGATTGATAATAATCTACTGAAAAATATTAAGATTATGACAATATTGGAAAAAATATAGGAAAATCTACAAGTATTTAAGAAGAGAAATGTTGATATATATTGTCACACCTCATCAAAATTGATAAGGAATATTTTTGCCTACATGTTGCCTCATGAAACGTTTTTCTTATTTTAGCAGTAATGTATTACTGACACATTTCCTTCAGATACATGAGATGCCATCTATTTTTAGCTGGAAGGCACAGCAATTTATTTTTTTTTACCATACTGCTCTATAGGCAAACTATCTCCTGAACAAAATAGACTATTCCTAATCTGCTGAAAGTTAGCAAAGTTTTTGATACTAAAATAATTGTGGAAGTGAAGTAGGTGTCAAATGAAGTGCCTTTCTATGACTACAGGGAGAACAGGAGAGCAATATGGCAGAAAGTATTAATGGTAATTACCTGTTAATGATGAAGTCATGTGAAAAACCTGAAAGCCAGTGGAGTTATAGAACTGCCAATACACATGAAAGGTCTCTGCTGTATCTCATTAAACGAAAAACTAGTAGTGAACTCCGAAACTTGTTCTCAACTATGCGGCCAAGCACGGTGATCAGTCTGTCTGCACTAATAAACCAAACGTCTGACCCATTGTCTGACCCACAGTGACACACTGTAGAGAATAAAACAGGATTTATTAACTTCTGTATTTCACAGAAACTGCCATTCTCATTTCTGAAAGTAGCCCAGATTGATCACTGCATTGTGGAACAAATCCAATATAAAATCAAACTCTGAATAATTTATGACAGTGCTTGTAAGCCTATATTAAAAAACTTCTCAAATGCATAAGTCCTCCAAAGGCCAGAAGAAAGTAATGAGTTTATATTTGTCTTATTTCTGCAGTGTAGACAGGTTCTTCAATGAGAGACTATTCATGACTTGAAAAGATAGAAATTACTGTTTAAAATAAAAAACTGCCAAACCCCTTTTTTTACAACATTATTGTGATTTTTTTCCTGATTTTATCATAATCTTTGACTAGGACCAATTGCCATATTTTCTTATTGCTGTTGGCATATGTGGATTGGAAAGGACTATTTCAATGAAAACTTCACCAAAGTATCCAAAAAACCCCAATATAGGCAGAAGGGCCTACTCTTCCCCATACATCTAGGATATTTAGATCTCATTCTAGACTGGGGAGTCTGGCATTATGATAAATTTCTACTTTTCTTATGGCCCAAATACAAAAAGCACAATACAAATAGGACATAATAGTAATTATACTGGTCAGATTGGCAGTACTGTTCTGGTTCAGAATATATTTCACCACTTATGTTGCCAGAAACATGCATTTCCCATTATGTTAATAAAATAAAATGCTGTGAAGTTGGCAGTCAGAGCCATGATTCCCTTCATGATTGTCACCATATGATTTGCAGGTGAGGTCCATGGCTGCTTATTTAAGGCATATTAAAAAGATGAATGTTTTGCCAATAGGTTTTATAGCTTTCTTCATCCTTGGGAAAAAAATTACTTGTTGTTTTGTTTTCCACTCTCTGTGCTTCCCACTAGCCCCCACCACCCTGATGTCAGTACATATTAAAACATTTGAGAGGCTGATTCATCATTGTGGTGAAGCCACTAATTCTCATGATGAACATTTCTCTGTGCTTTGCTGTGAATTATTGACAGAATTAAGTAAACTCAAGAGTGCTGCCTACTAATGCTCAGCTGCATTCTGAACACCAAAAGCAGTAAGAACATTAACAGTAGCCCTGTTCCACTCCCCCAGGGCTGCTTTGCACATGAGACCCTCAACATTTTGCTGCTGGTCTGTCAAAATTTCTCCCAGTTCCTTCTCCCCTTCTTGTACTCAGAAAACAATATATAATCCTTTTTGGAGCTCAGAAAAGTGAGGAAACCTGTTGGGTTTTATTAAGTGTTGTCCTTCTTTGCCTTCCTTTGGCCTGTATTCAGTATGCAGAACATAGTAGGTTGGAATATCAGAATAAGGAGACATAGAAGGGTAGAATATGGGAAGAAGTTACTGCATCCTCTGTTACTTTTGCCCATCAAGAAAACATCAAATTTGGCACCAGGTTTATTCATTGCTCTGCAAAGTAGATGAAGGCTTTCAAATAACATCCCCTTTGAATGTAATAATAATTCTGGCATTAAAGATTAGATTTCTGTGATCATAAGTCTAACATTTTCTAAACTGGATCCCAACTGACTTCTGAAACTCAGAACCTTAAATTTCTCATGTCACTTGTCACCCTATTGATGAGTTTTGGGAGCTTGCTGTACTGCACACGTATATTTAATGTCTCTTTTATGGTAATACAGCTTATGAGCCAAAATGTAATATAGGCTTCTTAAATCCATTATTCAAAACTTACATTTCTGTCACTGCAGTAGATTTGTGGTGAGTAATTTCAGCATTTTGGAAAGTAGCCATCAGCTGAATGACTCAGAGTAAAGGGTTTTACACAAATGCAGATCATGACAGTATAAAGTCTTTCATAAAAAGATTGAATCATTGACAGTAAATGTTCTTAATAAAGATGTGTTCCAAGGGCCCAATTAACACAGTCTTTTTTTATGCAACCATTGTGTTGCACGACAAAGAACATGTTTTAAAAAAACTAAAATCACATGTACTTTCTAATTTAGTCTCATGTTTTGCATAAGTATCCTGCATTCTCCATAATAAATTTATGAAGGAGAATAATGTGTTCCTGGACATGAAAGAATAGGAGAGGCTTTAGAGAACCATTGAGGTTTCAGGTGGAGTAAACAATGAGATGCTTGTAGCTGATTCCCAACCATGTCCGGGGCTGCATCACCAGCACCGTGGGCAGCAGGTGAGGGAGGGGATTCTGCCCCTCTGCTCTGCTCTGGTGAGACCCCAGCTGGAATATTGCATCCAGCTCTGGGGCCCCCAACATAAGAGAGACATGGACCTGTTGGAGTGAGTCCAGAGGAGGCAACAAAGATGCTCAGAGGGCTGCAGCACCTTTGCTGTGAAGACAGGCTGAGGGGGTTGAGGTTGGAGAAGGCTATGGGGTGACTTTATAGCACCTTCCAGTACCTAAAGGGGCTACTTGAGAGCTGGAGAAGGACTTTTTCAAGGGTATGGAGTGATAGGACAAAGGGGAATGGCCTTAAGATGAAGGAGGACAGGTTTAGATTAGATTAGATACCAGGAAGAAATTCCTTAATGTGAGGGTGGTGAGGCACTGGCACAAGTTTCCCAGAGAAGCTCTGGATGCTCCATCTCCAGAAGTTTTCAAAGTCAGATTGGATGGGGCTTGGAGTAATCTGGTCTAGTGCAAGGTGTCCCTGCCCATGGCAGGGGGATTGGAACTAGATGACCTTTCAGGTCCCTTCCAACCCAAATCATTCTGTGATTCTGTGATTCCATGACCTGATGTTTCATTTTTAATTAAAAAATTAGATAAGAACAATAGATATGACAGCTTTTGCATCAAAGTAAGTTGGTGAACATACAGCCTTTTGCATGGATATTGAAGGGAATAGAAGTTATTGAATAGAATCAAAATGGTAAAAATATGAAAAAAAGTAAAATCTAAGAGACAGAAAAGTATCTATAATAATATTAAATAACTGAACAGTCTCTAGCAAGACCAGGTCTTGTAGTACACCTTCACATTTGAATTATAAGAGTGTAGGTGTATACAAAGTAACTTTTAAGTCGTATTTACAACGACTACTGAAGAAAACTAGCTTTCCTAGCTTGTCTTTGTGTTCAACTATTTCTCTCCGGAGAGTCAATACCAGTTAGCAAGGAAGTAGTAGTAAAGGCAGTATAGAAAGGCTGGAAAGGCATGTTTTTGATTTAGGAATAGAAACTGCAACTTTGAAGAGGAAATCTTCTTTAGGAAAGGCATGTGAAAGAAGGAAAGCACTAGAAAGTGCTAAAAAGGAAATTGCTAGACTCAGGGGAAATGCCTATTAAAAAGGGAAAGAGATTATAATCTCTGTATTTCCTGAAGGATTACTAAAACAGAAAAACCAAACCTTCTATCACTGATGCACACTATCTAAATAAAGTATTTAAATCAAGAACAATAATGAAAGAAGCAAGAGCGTTTTGAATGTATTTTATCTCTCACATGGTAGAAGCCAAGTGCTATTTCAGCAGAAATAAAAGTCTGAATGAAAAATGGCCCAGAAAGAATCTGCCAGGGAACAGCAGAGGCAGTCTGCTCCCTGAAGGAAAGTGAGCCAGCAGCTGAGGATGGGAACACAACTGGAACAGGCAGGAGCCTCTCGGATGAGGAGCCAGTCCCACCACCCCTGAGCAAGGCAAGCAGGGCAGATTGATGGCCCCACCCAGGTTTAGCTGAGACTCTGGGCCACAGCAAGCCCATGGTGATGAGGAAGGCCTGAGATCAGGCTGAGATATTAAATCTGAAGTTCTGGGTCAGGGTCTGGATCAGTAGGGGGCATGCCAAGGCACTGATATGTTGTCAGTAGAGCTGCAGTGCAGCTCAGACCAGGGGACATGGTCTCAGTTTAATAGCAGCTCCCAAGAGATGGAGTGGGGAGCCTCCAGTTTCAGCTTTTTTTTTCATAACAGCTGAAGCAGTGAATTGGCTTCAAGCTGCTTCTAGGAGGGGAGAGAACTCAGAGCACTGAGGACATCACAGTAAAATGGTGGTTTGTATAAGGAAGAACTCATATATAAAATATATCATTTGGATATCTAGAAGAAGATTGAGTTAAGGATAAAATCAGAATATAACAAGGCAACAGATTAGTTTTTTTTTAAGTATGGCAGGAGAGACAGATTACAGACCTGAGACAAGGAGCACCTTTCCCCCAGGAAAGTTGCAGAAGGAAGAGGGAAAAGGAAGGATGCGGGACAACGCAGGATGTTGTTTAAGGAATGATTGGTGGTTTCAAAATGAGAGAACTGAAACCAGAGAAATAAGAAGGGACTGAGAATGAGAACAGCACAGGAAAAGTGGAAAGTGGTATCTGGATTAGGCAAGTGAAAGTTAGGAAAAATGTTGAGGTCTAGATCCAAAGAATTTGTTCACTGTTAGGACCACCTGTGCCGGACATTCATATAAATTGTTTGGCTAAGCAATGGTTAGGCAACAGTTTTCCAAACAAGGAACAGGAAGTTAAGCACCTGATAGAAATGGGGTTCTTAAGAATGGAAATACACATTGGGGGCTGAGAAGAAGCAGTGCTCTAAACTCTCATCTGGATTTGGCACCTGTCTCAAAGTTGTGGTTAAACTTGCACATTGAGACTGCAAGCCTTCAACTTTTAACTTTGACACTTAAACTGTGATGGTGAATGAAACAGACATCTCTCAACATATTTTTTGTTAGGGGGTTTGTTGAGGCTGTTTTATGGAACTCACACTGGTAACTCTTGGCTGAGAGAGCCCACCCCACTGAAGAGACAGCTAAGTAGCTTTTGAGTGATTTCTCCATTTTCAGAGAATGTCATTATGTCTTCAGACTAAGAAAGGACAGAGAAAGCTACTTCCCCAGGGAAGAATATAATTGCTTTATATAAAAAAAAAATCTTCAGTGAAGATTTTGAAGCACCCATCAAGAAGTCTACTTTTTCTTACATTTCCATACAAAAAACAATCCAACTGTCACCCAAACTGCATCATCCTCTAGGAGCATGAGGTTATATCTTTGTTAGTAAATAATTCCGGACACACTTTGGGTTTGAGCATGGTCATGTCCATGGTGCAGTTTGGAGTATTAAATAAGCACTTTTGCAGATAATAGCCAGGCAAAGATTGGGGATATATTATGGGCCAAGGAGCCAGGGAGGTAGGATGCAGCTGTTTTATTCTGGAGAAAAAGGAGATAGAGTGAGAGAAGTCAGCCAAATGCATGTGAGCCAAGCTGTGCTAATAAATACCGGAGTCAGAGAATTGTTGCCGGCCCATTTCATTTACTTTTAGGAGGAGACTGAAAGGACAGGTAGCAGCATCCCAGAGTTATCTTGACATTTGAAGTTATGTATTGAGGAATCATAAGACTTGATAGCAGGATTGCAATGGTACAGGCATCAGCTTTGGTTGTGGTCAGGTAAGTAGCTCCCTGAGTTAAAACCCATCCTTTAAACCTTGCTTTGTGTCAGTGATTACCTGCTGTCTGTGTTGACTCAGGGCTGCAGAATGTGAAAGCTTACGGGAGCAAGATAAGAAGTTTCAAAAAGTTAAAAGCCCTATTCCCAGGGACTTCTAATAAGACCTCAGAATCCCTTAGGTCTCTTTGAAAATCCTATCCGAAAATAAAAATTGGATGGAGTGTAGGATTTATTGGTTCTGACAAAAAAAAAAAAAAATAGAAGCAGCAAGTTTTCAGACAAGCTGCAGGCTGGAATAACAGAAGAGAAGTGATATGAATTTTCTAACAAGTCCTGTCAGTTTTCCTGTCCTTATTAAGGTGAACAGAACATCTGCAAATGGGGAAGACATGATCTTGAAAATAAGTCCTGAATCAATTCAGCAAAGAACAATCTGTACACATGATTTTGGCTTTGGCAAATCATCAAACAGCTATTAACTGGAAAGCTAAATGGGGTCAGCAATTCAAGCCTGGCTGGAAGATAATAAAATCATAAAAGCATTATAATATGCATTACTTAAATGTGACTAGTCAAGGCACATTTGAATTAAGTGTGGCTGGTTTCAGCTTCAGATTATGACACCCATGCTTAGATGTGTCCACATAGGTGTCTGTAATGAATTTGTTACCTAAGCTCCCATTAATTGTCGATATGATCTGTCAAGGCCAGAGGCCTTTTCAGCTGATCAGATGTGGGGAGTTCACTTAGAGTGAGCTGGATAGCTGTGGACTTTTGTGACTACTGTGTCTGCTGGTCACCCATCACAGCTGCTCCATTCTTTGTGAGAATATGCCTTTTTTTGTCAAATTCATAACAAGAAACTTCTGCAACATTTGCATTTTAAGTGAAGAATTTTGAATGATCTTCAGCATACTTTGGTTACCCTATTGACTATTTCTTCTATTTAAAATATAAATCCCTTCACTACAAAATCTGTAGCCAGCTGATCATCTATATCCATGTGCTCTATAGAAATAGGACTTGGAACTGAATATCCCATGGAACTCCTATATCTATTTTTGGCTTATATTTTCTTCAGTTTAACCTTGATCCTATTTTTAACTGAGGACCATCAGTACTTACCAGTGAACCTGAAAAGAGCAGTTCTAGGCCACACTCAGGACCCACACACCCCATTCATTCTCTCTTGCATGTAGCATTTACCTGTAGCATTGGTGGTGGCCTATAGCATTTACCTAAAAGAGTACAGAAGAACAGGGCAAGCACATATTCACATTTCTCTTGTTTAATTTTCCAGCCTTCAGAAATTTTCAGCTCAGAAAGTGCTAAATCAAAAATTATATCCCATTTTTGCTTATTAATTTCTAGAACTTTGTGAGTCCTTCTTTAAAATAACTATTCTTGTGTATTGTCAGGATGGTGAACTTAGTTCTTCATGTTTATGTTTTCCATGCTACTTAGGAATTTTTAATCCTCCTGTTTTACACACTCCCTCCTCCAGAAGAGAACCATCTGAATCCTTTCACTGTTTTTTCTGGATTTACTTATTTGACCATAACATAATTTTTTGGAACCTAGCAGCATAAGTCTTTGTTCCTTAGTAATAATTCTAATAGGAGAGGTGAATTTCTGTTTATCTAACCTCTATGTTGGCAAATATCATTTACATGCTAAATTTTGTTTTTCTAATCTCAGTTTGCACTAATGTCAAATAAACTTCATAGCATGTTAATAAAAGCAATTTTTCACAGTAGTGGTAATTCTACCTTTTGGACTTCACTGATATTAAGAAATATATTGTAATTCTAGCTTTTCTGAGCAGAAGAAAATTAAGGGTAACAAAGGTTTTCTAAATCAATAGGAAACAGATGTGATTCCCATGAAAACTTCTCCATTGAAGCTTCTTTATTATCTTGTTTATAATGTTTAAGTAAATCAGCTCTAAAATAATAGTGCTGTGGAGCAGAGGACATTGATTAACTGCCTGAGTTTGGAGAGCAGTTTTACCCAAATCCAATTTCATAGGCATCAAGACACGGAAAATTTAAACTCATTTCAACACAAGGAAAACTTTTTAAGATCATTTATACAAATTGAGCTTTTAGTCAATTTTTTAAAATTACTGCATTATAGTAATAACAAAAGATCAGTTTTTAATGAGATTACACATAGATACTAATGGTAACTAAAGAGCAATGAATGGGACATACTTAGAAAAATTAAATTGTAAATTAATGAGATGATGCTCTGACCTGAACTAGTGTGGTTCTAAATCTCCAAATTTGCTGATAACTGCAAAAAGTGGGAAACAGTAGGTGTGTGTGTGCTATTTGAGTAGAGTTACATTAATTGTTGTAGGTTGATACAGACAAAATGGAGGTAAAAAAGGCTCATAAGATCTGTGAGGCTTTTGAATGGAAGTGAGCTGGAATATAGCTCTGGCAAAAGTTTGAATATAAAAGAACTGGGGTTCTAAGTGTAAAGAAATGCTGTCATCCTGAAGGGAAATTTTTCTTTGAAGATGATACTTCTTTTGTTTTATCAAGCTTATGATTAGATTTATTCATATGAATAATAGATTTTTATTAATATTAAGTGAAATTCAATTAAAATTTTATTTTTTCTACTTAAAAATTTACAAAAATCTAGAAAAATTTTAGACAAAAAATGTAAATTCTTTCTTTATGATTGCTTTTCCTGGATATTTTACTTCTCTTTTCATGATGGTATGTTAGGTTTAATTCATGATTTTTCTTTTTGGTTTTTTTCTTCTAAGTGGCTCATTTTTGCGTATAGCCTGGAGCAGAGCTGCCAGCTTTGAAAACAGAGGTTTTAACTAAGATGATATGTACCAGTTGCTTCTGAAGTGAGGTCATCTGGGATTTCTCACCTCTCATTTTAAGCTCTGGATGAAGCTCAGGATACCAGATGCTCTCAGTCCTCCTTACCTGTTCCATCCCAAAGGATTCAGTTTTCTGGTTTGCACTGTTCCTTTTCATCATCACAGGGCCTGAGTGACTACTTTGATTTGCATTCTGCATAAAGTATGTTGGGATAGAATTTTGCTAATTATATTTATTTCCACTGAGCTACAATAGTAACTCTGCATGAGAGATTTAGGAATAAACTGCACTAATTACAAAGTATTATAAATTTTGTATTTAGAAACTTTTTTTCAAAGTGGAGATACATCATAGTGACAAGTAAGAGCAGCTGAGATGTAGTAGTGTGGAATAACTGATTACTGCTTGGCAGAAAGAGCAGTGATTTACTGGTGAGAAAATTTCCTCCTCTGTTCCTTTGACAATCAGCAATAAATTACTGTGTCTTTTCCCTAATTTTAAATATTTACAAGCATCCCCAGAGAAAAATGTATTCTTCATTCTCTGAACATACTTTCTGTGTCTAGTATCATCACTTACCAAAGGTATTTTGACACAGTGCTATTTAGTATCTCTCAGAATCACAGCTTTATCCCATCTCTGTCTTCTGTTTGGCTATATCTCAAATCCAGTGACACATTTCTCTTTCCTTTAAATCTGTCCCATGGATATGTGATACTTAGCTGTTGAATTTAATGGAAATACAGGGATGAGTTAAACCACTGACCTCCTGCAGGAAGCAGCTATCATTCATCTTGCAGTTTGGGACTGTCACATTTGGTTACTTAACAGCTTTTAAAGCAAGCTGCTCCAGACTCATATTGAGGTGAATCAGAGGGGACAAAAAGTATTTTCTTCTGTCTGCATCCTGGAATTTTTGAGGTTTATAAATATGCTAGGACTGCCACTCTCACTTGTTTACTTAGGTTTCTAGAATTGGAATAGTGTTTAACTTTGACAGAAACTGTGGAATCATTTTAAAATTTGATTCAGCATTTTAGTAAAAACTGAGGTCTAGGCTATAATTCATTGTGTCATTCCATTTCATTCAATGCTTGTCCCTCTAATCTTGAGTTCTTTTTATGTTGCTGTAGTTATTCAGTATCCAGTTCCTTTTGCCATTGCTCATACAAATTTTAGTTTTTACATTTTAGAATGCCATTCAGATACATTCTTTATACTATAACCTACTTTTTCATGAAACAATTTTTAGTCATAAATTTCAGAAAGAAATGGGATAGAGAAATGCCCTGATATGTTAGGAATTTAGAAATTTTATTCTAATAAATATGCAAGTAAAATGAGGCAACATCTTAAAATATTTAAATAGGATTGCAAATAATATAGAGTCCATATTGCAAAAATTGGAAATATTATGAGTTGCTTCCTAAGTCAGGATCAATTTTGTAATCTAATCTAAATAATGTTTTACAGATTTCTTCCATAATTTTGAGCAGTGGAAGCTTATTGTTGGAAACTGATATTGTGTTATTTTATGTTATGTTTTATTTCATTGCTGGCAATTAAGTTTGATGGGTTGGCTGCACTAGTTATTGTCCTAGAGTCATGGAACAGTTTGTGGTGAGGGGACCTTTAGGATCATGTAGTTCCAGCCCCTCTGCCATAGGGAGGAACATCTTTAACTTGCCCAGCTTGCTCAAAGCCTCATCCAGGCTGACCTTGACCACTTCCTGGGATGGGGCATCCACATCTCCTCTGGGCAACCTCGTCCTGTGTCTCACCACTCTCACAGAACAGAATTCCCTTGTAATATCTAATCTAAACCAGCCCTGTCAGTCTGAAACCATTCCCCCTTTTCTTGTCACTTCATGTCCTTATAAGAAGTCTCACTCCACCTTCTTGTTTGTCCCAAAAGCTTCTTGGATAACTGTGATTTTTGCCCATGTTGTGTAGCTTAAAAGATTTCTATCAGCCAAAAAGTTTTCAATAGTGAAACTTTAGACAAGTTACTATTTGAACCAGGGAGCTTGCAGGGAGTGTAAGACAAACTTTTAGACAAAGACAGATTTCTCCTCAGTTGTTTGAAACAGCAAAATTAATACAATTTTACAGAGTATATTTATGTTTCCTTTAACATGAAAGCCTATGTTCTTTATATGCAGTAGCAAGCTTGACAAAATTACAGAGAGTAATGAAAATGCAAAGCAGCAGGAAGGCACAGGGCTTTCAGTAGAGATGGTCATTTTCAAGGAATACAGCTGGGCTTCAGTTTTAGTTTGGCCACAAACCTGCAGTCACCTACTTGGAATAGTACATCTGAGTACTCATCCTGCAGAATTCCAAGGTTTTACAGGAAATGGACTACAGAACAAAATAGTACTCTTCAGTTCTGGCAGCACATAAGTATTAAAAGTGTAGTTTCATGCACACACAAAGCTCCCTAATGCCAAAAGCTGCCTGATGGATCTGCCTTCTCCTGAGCTGGCAATCAGTTCTGCTCCTGTGCTGTCCTCGTGCTGCCCTGTCCTCTGCAGGCTGGGAGAGCTAAACCCAGCTAAAACTAGACAAAGGTGAAAGAGGCAGGAATGAACAGTCAGAGTTGTGATCATGCTTCTTTATACCAGTATTAAATGCTCATGAAGTTGTTATTTTCCAGTGGTTTTTTTCTTCTCTCTATCTCTGCAGGTAATTATGTCCTCTTTCTTTCTGAGACAGAGTCACAGTATAAGCTCCTCAAGGCTACTCATCATCAAGGAGATATTATATTCTTGTGCCATAGAAAGGTTTGATACAGGACAGATTTTTTTCTTAGAAAATGAAAGTAGCTGGAGCTGGTAAAGGGGCAAGAATGACTCAGTTAATATGTCAGATATCAGGAGCTTAGGAGATCATTAGATCTGGTCACAATTTACACTGGCTCTGAACCTTTTCTGCCAACAGTGTATTCTTAAACTCCTTAATTAATTAATTAATATTTTTATTGTCTCAATCTATTAGGATTATTTTATTTGTCCTCTGTCCTTTCATCTCTCGTTACTACTTTATCCTGGTTGGTTGCTCTGGTTTCTCCCACCTGAAAGGTTGGTTTCAGTTTTTTGGACAGTGCTCTCAGGCAGTGTGATTCCTGGGGCCATGCTGTACAGGACCAGGAACTGCACTTCTGTGATCCTTGTGTGTCCCTTCCAACTCAGGGTATTTGAAGGCAGAATGAAGGGAACAATCCAGCATGCATTGCTTGAGCCCAGTGCCCACAGCTCTTTAAGAACACAGTCCTTGACTGCAGAGCGGGAATGCAGGGAAAGTGGCTTAAGAAAGCCAAGAGAACAATTGCAAAAATGGCTTCCTAGCAAGAAACACTGAGTCAATGAACTTGAGTATCTCCTTAAAACATTTTTGTGCTGCAAGTGGGGCCATATACTGATGTACAGATGAATCATGCTGCATCTGTAGTATATCCACGTCCCAATGTGTCACATCAGTAGGGGACTCAAAGGGAATGACAAGTAAAAGCAAGGAGTAACAGTGTGATGGAATGTAAGTAACATTAGTGTCTCCTTTATTTTTTTTTCCATCATGCTACTGAAGAGGTCTGTGCTTTGATGTATAATACAAAAGGGCAGTAGTGGAGAGAAAAGTGAAGGATGGGTGGGTGTTAGTGATGTGCAAAATAACAAGCTTGCCTTCAAATGGCTTGGCAAGGACCTAGCTGTGACAAAAAGGCACTGCTGACAACTTGGAATCCCCTTAAGTGTGATGCCCCTTCTCCTTGAGCAGTCTTAAAATTGAGATAGTTGCAGGCTTTTAGTTCTGTACATCTGCCTTCTCATTATTGAAAGCAAGTTAGGAAAATTTACATTTATTGATAGAAAGAAAAGCTGAAGAAATGCTTTCAACTGAAAAATTATGTTTCCATTTATAAATAATTAAGATCTTTTAAATAAATATTTAAAAGATTTTAAATAAAATAGATGAGCAAATAAGGAGAATTTATTGTGATTTTATTTTAGTTTTGTTGCAACATTTACCTGGTTAATGTCTTTGCTGATGATCTCTTTCACTAGCTGGCAAATGGCTTTCATTTTGCTTAAGTTAAACTCTTGTAGCTTATAGCTTCAGGTAGAAACTGTTTTTAAGGAATGCATGCAATCATTCATTATTTGGTATTTTTAAAATGTAAGTACAGAACTGCTCTGGTCCCCCCATATGTGGAATAATTATTCTGATGTAGTCAGAAATTTAATTAAACTTTTAGACAGATGTTTTGTTCAGAAAGTGTTCCTTGCACTTTTATCTCCAATGTGGAATAACACAATGGACCACCCTAGTGTAACTGCACACCAGTTTTGTAAGAACAATCCTTGGAGAAGGAAAGCCTAAAATTTGTTAAAGCACAATGAGGGGAAAGAAGGGACTCTTAAAAATTAGTTCTCAGCTCAAGGTCAGCTTGAAGCAGTGTCAGGCTCTC
This sequence comes from Toxostoma redivivum, assembly GCA_013397375.1. Classification (NCBI taxonomy): domain Eukaryota; kingdom Metazoa; phylum Chordata; class Aves; order Passeriformes; family Mimidae; genus Toxostoma; species Toxostoma redivivum. Next base: position 3,043,547 of record VXBI01014073.1, on the reverse strand, counting down.
AGTCTTCTACTGCTCTTAGCAAAGGGTATAGTCCTGTAGGTTAAGGGGTGAGGGCCACTTCAGTGTCTGAAGTAGTTGCAGATAATTTGATTTCTTTTCCTTTAAAAAAATAAAAGAGTAAAGAAAACACATCCCCCAAATATGAAAATATCACTGCTTAGGATTTTTTATGCATGTGCCTACATAAACAAGATAACCTGAATTATTAAAAGTGTGAATTTAAAGAGGATTTGTTGTGCCACATTTGTTAAACACCCACACTCTGTGTGGGCACTCAGAAGTAAAGTGATGTTCTTTGAGTTCAGCTTAACTGGTGACTTAGCCTTTTCTTCACAGTGTGGTTGAGGGAGCTCTGGAGGTCCTCATGTCCAATCCAGAGGCTCAAGCAGGGTCTGCTCTAGCCCAGGATTGTGTCCAGTTGGCTTTTGAGTACCTCTGACAGAGGAGATGCCCCAGTCTCTCTGGGCCACCCGTGCTGGTGCTGCCATCCTTATGGTGGAAGTGTCTCCCGATGTTCAGGGGGAGCCTCCTGTGTTTCAGTCTGTCCCCTTTGCCTCTGGTTCCATCACTGGGCACCACTGAGAAGAGCCTGGCTCCATCTTTGCACTCTCCCCTCAGATATTTATGCATAAAATCTCCCCCAAGTCTTCTCCAGGCTTATCAGTCTCAGCTGTCTCAGTTTTCCTCACAGGAAGATTCTCCAACCCCTTAATCATCCTTGTGGCCCTTCCTTGGGCTCTCTCCCATATGTCCATGTGCAGGAGTCCAGCTGTGGTCTCACGAGTGCTGAGTAGAGGGGAAGGATCACCCCTTGAATCACTGGCAACACTCCTCAAATGTAGCTCAGGACAGCATTAGCCTCCTTTGTGATATGGACCAAGTCTCTCGTGGCAGCCTTTGGCACTTCAGAATGGAAAACACCTATTTTTAAATTGCTCTCTTTGACTCATACACTGGGATAGTTTTTAATTATGTACTTTAAGACCATTTTCCCACAGATCTTTCTCTTGACATCTCTTCAGTGAGTAAGACTTTATTTAAGATGGTCACATCTACTACTCTAGCTTTTAGAAGACTGATTTAATAAATACCTGGAAATTAAATTTACAGAAATGCTAATGTACATTTAATATATATTCTCTGAGATGTACTAGGAAGGGGCTCACTTTTACTGTGTCCTTCTCTGTATTGGAGTTTCTACCATTAATGGAAATTATGGCATGTTTTTCACAATACTTCCTTCATATTTTCTGGCTTTTGGATTAGCCATCTGGTCTTCCATCCAGTGCTGACTTCAGCCAGGCTGTGAGAACAGCAGGGGAGCTGAAGCTACTGCAGTTACCTGCACTGCTGATAATTCAGTGTAGTTCACCTCTCTGGCTTTCCCAGACTGGTGCTCAGTAATACAGTAGCCAGGGACCCAGAAGGCCTCGAAGTCTTGGATACCCTGTAATCCCTTCAGATGACATGCTGACCCTCCTTCTTATGGATGGAAACTGTTATAACCAAATGCAGATATTACTGCCCAGCTTGGAATTGGGAACAGTACACCTACATGCTAACAAAGCGCACAAGTTGGGATAATTTATCAGAATTCCAGTATACAACCTAGCATCAAAGAACCTGTAAAGACATTTCTAACAAATTATGATGGTGGTTTTAAATGACACATGGCAAGCATGCCCCTACATCCTTTTTTTTGAGAGGAGAAGATGTGGCAGCCAGAGGCATTGCCACCTGGCAATTTAAGGACTTGCTAGGGTCACTGGTGAAGTTTTACTTTGGATGTAAATATTTTAAATAACCTTGGATTCATTAAGCATTTCTTTCTCTGGCAGAGCAGAGAACTTATCTCTTTATTTATTTATATAGCAATTTTTCCTCTTGGCATGAAAAAGTAGTTAAATCTATAGTACCTAATTTCTTGCACACTAGAAAACTACATGGATTAATTAAATCAAGATGAGCTTTAAACATATTGTTTAGAAAGAAGTTTACACTGCAATTTTTCCTTTCAAAAATGTCCTTTCATGTCAGGATGACTGGAAAATGTATAGTGTAAATTCAGTTTAAGACAGAAGCCTATGGTAGGACTCTCTCTGACTTGTGCTCAGACTATGTGTATTATTTATCATCCTCAGTGTTCTGTTTCTGCTACTCTTAGCATGTGGCTCTGTTTCATTCAAGCAGTATATTGACTGTGAGGACTAGTTAGGAGCAAACTGTACAAGACAATGAAAATGTCTTTAAAGTTTTATTTTAGAAGTTCATGAGGAAAATTACAAGGTGCAAGCAATACCAATACAAAATTGCTTGCATTTCGGTTATGTATTAATGAAGAAAATAATTATTAGAAATAAGAATTCAGGTAAACATCTCCCATTTTTTTGTTGTGTGTTTATCTCAGTTTGCACAGATGATGTGTGCCATTAAATGCATCCAGTGTGCCGGAAAGTCTGGAGGTAATACAACTGCAAGATGGAGACAAGAGCTTCAATGATTTTTTTTACCTGATAGTAAAATGAGTTTTGAATATTTTTTTTCATTCACTAAGAAGTAAAAGCAAAATAACTTTTTAAGCATTTCTTAAAAACCATAATAATCTGCTGTAGCACTTAGGCTTCCTACAGATTGACAATTTGATTCTTGATTTCAAATTCCTGGGTGCTTATCCTTTCTCCCAGAGCACCGAGTAATACTCCTGCTTTTGTTTAGCACTCCTCCAGACTGCTCTTTTTGGATTGGCTAATTTTTACTATTGTACAAGCTTTTCTGCTTTGCCTTCTGGTCACTTGTGCACAGTTATTACAGGGAAGGTAAAGGTGAAGAGTGTGAGTCCTGCTCATTCTGTAAAACAGGGTTCTCTCATGGTCTCTTTTGTTTCCTGTATTATGGCTGTCACCTTCAGTTTGCTCCTGCTGTGCTTTCTGTTCTATTTCTTGTTTGGCGAGTGTCAGGAGCTTGGGCTTGTTACCCTGGTGGGGATCCATGCTGCTGATTAATAGCACAAATGCCTAAAAATAGCTGGAGTTCAAGCAGGACATGCTTGGTGATAATAAAATGTTATGCCTTTTATCCAGGGTTCTCGAATGTGATTCTAATCAGGTGATGGAATGACCACTACTGCTCACCAAATGAAGGATCAGATGTATAACTTTTTAAAGTCATCCTCTGCAGAATGGAAACTTCTTTGGAGTGAAACAGAAGGCACAAGCATGTTAATCAGTTTAAATGTTATCTAGAGTTATTTTTTTGCCATGGGTGAGAGGCTTCTGCTGAGGGAGGCTGTTGAGAGTGTTGTGAAGAGCATGTGACAAATATCTTTTATCTCTTTTCAAAGTGGGAGCCTTGCTTCCTTGTTTAACTGAATATAACAGGTTTTGCTTGAATTTGAAATTCTGAAATCTATATAGCAAACATTGGAGTAATTAAGATACCAGTCATTATTTTATTGCTTATCTGGAAATACACATTGAGATACTTTTTCTTTTCTCAATCCATATGTAAGTTATAATTATTCTTGCAATGAAGTTTAATTATGGTTGTTATTAATTTTCAAATGTAAAGCTGAATTCAAGCAACTTCAGGAAACTCTCATACCCCTTGACATTTTTCATCAGTACTACTTACAGTTGGGTGCTCTGTGCTCTTTGATAGGATAAATTGTCTTTCCACAAAGTGGTAGACCTGTGCACAATTAGAAACACTAGAAGTTATGCTTTATGTTATAAACATTAGAAGTTATACTGGCAGAATTAATTAATCCTCAAGTGTATTGAAAATATTCTACTCACCTAAAATTTGTGAAGCAATGCAGAAGAAAAGTGAGCACTTTTGTGGGAGAGCTGATGACACAGGTTATGTGGGGAGTATTAAAGGCATGTTCTTGATCTCTTTTATCACATGCTTATACATTTCCAAAAGTTTAATCTCTAGAGCTTAAACTAAAAGTTTTGCTCTTTCCAGAAGATTCATCTGCTTGGAAAAACTGTGGCAAGTTCTTTCAAATGCTTAAATTAGAAGTTTGTTATGTTTGCCCATTGGAAAGGAAAAGCCAGAAATTTTACAATCATTCAAAGAAAACGAAAACTTTGCGATTTTTTTTTTTTTGCATACTCTACTTGAAAATATTGTTTGTGCATAAAGTAAGAAAATATCATTACCTGGAAAAATGCTGCTGCTTGGATGGATATAACCTATACATGTTTGCATTACTTTCCTCATTTGACCACAAAATACCCTACCCTACCTAGATCTCCTTGGCATTTTGATCCCAGAAGTCTGCCTTTGAATTAACTGAAAGTAAAAATTGCTGTTCAAAGTTAGAAAGATAAATACACTCAAACCTGATTTCCAGCCTAGCCAAAATTCTAGTATTTGGCTCTTTTATACCTTTGAACTTATGACTGAAGAATGAGAAAATAATATATTAACTTTACTGATGAAGTAATTGGACTGTAGTGAAGATGGCCATACTTTCTGGTCTGTAAAACAGTTCATCTTCTGCTCATGGCTCAAAAAGTTGTTTGACTTTTTTATGGTGAGAAAGTAAGAGAAAAACAGGGAAGCATTTTGATCTAATAGGGTTATATCAGATATTGGGAACCAGAAGGTTAATGTATTAAAATGGAAGGAAAAAGCAGTCAGTTCTCCAATATTAAAACAAGAAGACAAAAAACACACAAAACTTTTCCAAATTTCAGGCTAGATACTTTTCTTTTCTGGAGTATTTTATGCCATCTGTCTAGACTGTAAGATCTTTAAGGCAAAATGACATACACAAGTGGCACATGGACCACTGCTAGGACTGTTAATTGCTTAGTTTTCACAACATCTGGCACACATTATATAACACATTTTCTTCTTCCTGTTAAAAGCAGATACTATTTATTTACCTGCCTGTCACTAGGGCTTTGAAGAGTCTCGTGGAAACCAAAGGAATAATGAGCCCTGGAGGGGAATTGATACTTTTCAGACACCACAGTCCAGACACAACTTTGCGATCTAGGCTTTTAAACAGTGTCTTGACTCTCACTGGAACAGTTTTCTGATGCTCTCTCCCTGAACATCTGCTGATGGCCACTTTCATAGCCAGAATCCAGGTCCAGACAGAACTCCCCTGTTGCAAATGGCCAGCCTGATGTTCTTAAAATTTGCACGTTACTGTGGGACCCATTCAGTTTCACGCTGGTGGTTTTATTGTGCCATCAGTGCCACCTCAGTTGACCGAATGGCAACAGTCATAAAAGAGGAAGGAAAACATTTTATCTTCTGTTGCCTGTGTTTCCTTCTGTCGAGCTGAGGAGATATAAAAGAGCCCTTGGAGTATCAGCACTGAAAAGGTCTCAGCTGGAAATTGGTTGACAGCACTGCCTCGAACAGAACAGGAGAACAGGAAATAAAATGGGACGAAAAAGTTCACTGTGCAGGAATAGCATGTACAGAGTTAAGCTTGAACTGGGTCACATAACAGGAATTTATTATTTTTTTTCCTTTCTCATTATTTCTTCTGGCTTTGAACCATTTCTTTTAAAAATGAGACCTCTTCAGCTAGTCATCATAAATTAGTCATCCTCCAGTGTCTGAGGTATTGGCCCCAAGTGAACTAGTCTGCTGTAGTAAAGTATAGTTCAGCTCCAGCTTAGCCTTTCTTTGTGAACAGGGCAAATGAGCTTGGATGTGGTCTCTGTTTCTTTGTGCTTGGATTCCAGCTGCTGTGACTGGTTATGGAGGGCTCCTGCATGGCAGTTCTGTATTAGGACCTCACTGCAGAAAGGAACCTGCTGGTGCTGTGCTTACATCTCTCTGACTGCAGGAAACATCCAGATCCTATCTAGCCATATTTATCTGCATGAAGCTGCAGAAGCTAAAAGTCATCCCACGGTGTTTTAGCATATGTTGAAAAATGAAATACTGTCAAACTCCTACAGTACTTGAAATAGACTTGAAATAGCCTTACAGTTTTGCTCCTTTATACTTTTTCTGTAGGGATCATTCAGGGATTCAGATGCAGTGGGGCACAGAAATAGAGAATGAATCTCTCAGTTGTCAAAATGAAAATTAACCTTTTGAACTAAGATGGCTTTAGATAACTAGAATCCCCAGTTTCATGCCTACTTTCTGTGTTACACAGAAAGTGAGGAATGAATAATTCAATAAGTGATACCCAAGTTTATCATTTGAAAAGAGAAATGTCTGGAAATTTTCTATCAATGAGATCTTTGTAATTTTTTAAGCCTGACTGCTACCAGCATAGATGATGGTCTAAAAATGTGCTAACTGTTGTTCATACCTATTCAGAGGAGCCAGAAAGGAAATTTCATGTTCTGATCAGCCGTATAAATCTGCAAAATAGCATTCTTGGTGCCAGTTGCAACAAGTAGAAGTTTGCCATTAATTTTAAGGTGGCTGAATTTGATTGCTCTCTGCATATGGTTAAAATAACTTTATAGATGGGAGAAGTATTGAACATCAGTGCCTTATCATACACAATTAGGAAGCCATCCATCCTGATTTGAGGGTAGTGGGTGCTGTTCTGCTTGAATTTTGCAGTTTCTTCCTATTTCTTTTGTGTGTGTGTATTTGTGTTTGTGTGTGTGCTTGATGACAGTCTTCTCCACTGACTGGTTTATTACCCCATGCTTTTACAATGACTATGTAGTGATTCAAGGAAGATTGAAATGTTAATTTCCTTTGTTCTCCTGTTCTTTAAGAGGCCAGTGTAGGTAGGGTAAACATCATTAAAATAATTTTGGTTCTAATATTGACTGCACAACTACAGAATGAGATTATCCCTTCTCATTGAGTTGAAAGGAGAAACCTCCCCCAGGCTAAGGTTTATAAATCATCACCTTTTTTCAACAGATGATAATTTTCAAGTGGCAGATGATTATTTCTGGAATCAAGAATCTTACTGCTTCTTGATGTGTTATTTTTTTTATTTTTCTAAACTGCCTTTAAATTGTTTAGGTATAGGTATCAAACATAACAAAAACAGTTGTATCCCAAATGCCTAGGCTAGACGAAAACTTGTGAGGAATGTTCTGGATTTTTTCATGTGTGCAATGATTATTTGAAACCATTCTTGTCTGTATCCAGGAGGATTTTTAGGCTGCAGCTGTCTTGCTGAATATTCATTATGAAATGCTTGTATTTAAAAATAAACCCATTAGTTTTGTTTTTATCACACAAACTTGTCTTTCAATATGTGCCAGTGACCTGGCATGGTGACTGCATCTCTGAGCCTTTAGGTCTCCATGGAAAATCTTCATATTTTAGATTTCCCTTTTTTTGTAAAAATATCTGACAATATGCAGATAATATAAAGTATTTTTAGGAATGGATCCTAAAAATATAATGCCAAGTTATTTAGCTGTTTCCTACCTTCTCCTTTAAAAGCTCATGTTGGGCGACTCTCTCTTGTCCTAGGCCCCCAACTCTACCCTCACACTTCCAGATAAACTGTGGGCTTTCCAGCCTGGAGTTATTTCTGATTCACAGAGTTGCTCATTCAGTAATTGTGTGACTAGAGCAAAACATAGGGAAAGGGAAGCATATTTCTCCTTTTTCAAGTAGAAAGAAAGGTTAATTCACTTTTATGTTCCTAATTTAGTTGAGGAACAGCATCTCTTCTATAATGCAGCAGAAGCATTTTCCCAGACCACTTTAATTCCTGTTCCTGTCCTGAACATTTAGGGTCCAAACTTCTTATTTCAAAACTCAGTGAAGGCCTGTCAGTGCCTATACCAGGAACAAGATACTCCCTTGATGACTGCTCCACTCTATATTGTGGAAATATGACCACCTGCAGCACTGGAAAATGAGACACAGAGGAGCAGGCAAGCCAAGGTTACAATGCTGACAGAACTAGTATCAAGCAGAGACATCCAGCAAACCTTGAAACCTCATGAAGCAGTTCAATAAATGTACAGGGCCTCCTTTTTTAGTTCTTCCTTCCTCTTGAGTTCTTATATCGTCTGAATTGTCTTTTTTAAAGGTATTCAAATGACTCAATCTTGAAAAATTACCAGTTTTGAAGACATAGAATTTTGGTTTTCTGACATTTTAAGGAACACAGTAGAGAGGTCTCATCTCAGGTAACTGTATTACTTAGGCAGTTGACATTTATTTTTAAGATCACTAAGAGGAACCTGCAAGACCGGTTGAAAAAATATGAACTTTATGGCATGGCTCACTTAGATTATTTTAGAAAAGAAGTCTGGGTTCAGTTGCCTGACCAAGGGCACCTTGGGTTGTTCCAGGTGCTGTGGGTATTCTGCCTAATGTCCCTGACACTCCAGAAAGGACTGAATCTCCTACCAATACTTAAGTCTGAGGTATCTTAGGTGACAGTAGAAGACAATATTTTGGCAAAAAATTTCAACCCATTTTACTGCAACAATAGCAATAATTAAAATAATAATGAACAAGAATATGTTTTTTATACATATATCCTTCAGACATACTTAATATATTTGTATCCATGCAGGTATAATACAGACATATATACTTGTAGTTTGCAAAGACAAACACTGATAGTGAGTTTTGCAGAGTGCTTGGCACTGACTGAAGGTGGGAGAGCTGAGGTGCAGCAGTTAGTGAGATTAGCAATCCTCTTTGATCTGTAATTGCAGCTGTGTGGTTCGTGCTTTTGTGCGCGGTGCCTCCCGCTGGGGCAGGCGCTGCACACTCAGGAGCTTTGCAAGTGAAAACATAATGTACTTTATTATTCTCACAGAAAGGGGAGGGAGAAACCAAGCAAAAAATAACAAGAAACAAAAGCAAAGTACTTTTAGCTTCACTTCATCATAAAGGAAAAAAGAACACAGGAGGAAAATAGCTTCCATATTTTTAGGCTTTTGTGAGTCACCCTAAATCTCTTAGGATATTTTAGTAAAAATTATATTAAAAAAGCTTCTATGAAGTAATGAACTCATAAGTTTTTCTGTGTGACATATTTCAGTTGCTTTTTTTAATGTTTCTTTTTAACTTCTTCAGGGTAAAGAATCAGTTATCCATCTGGGAATGCAAATGTTCTGAAGTGAGCAATGTGGATTGTTAGAGGAAAAAAGACTGGGTAATCTTTTCTTAGGTTGGCTGTAGCATTCTGTAGCTCTACACTAGACTATCAGTAGTAGCAATAAAGGTGTTCACACATCTGGGAAGGTAGGGGCTGGTGGGATAATCCATGGCCTAAGGTCACTGTCCTACCCATAATGACCTTATTGGCAGCTGTAGGGTCTTGGCTTAGGCACATGTGGGGGAGATAGAGAATGGGTTAGAATAAAGCCACAGTGTTGTCAGAATGTGTCAACAAGGGAATTGCATCCTTAGAGAAGGTTTTACCAGCAGTGCAGGTAAAGACTTGGAAGATCTGGGATGATAAAAGGCTCCAGTACCCAGCTGTCATTTGAAAGCTTGCAGACACTTTCATGTCCATTATGGAACTAAAGTATTACAACTAAAAGCAGCACTAACTGAGCAGTTACTTTCTTTTATATGTGTTCTACCTTTAACCCAGAATTACATAAATTGTGTATTATTACGTCATCAGATGTCAATGGGCAGAGCTGCTGAGTGCAAGGAAAGTGAGGATTTTCTGGGAGGTAGGAGGATACAGGTATGCTCACATACTGTCAGCCATGAGCAGCTCTCTCCCACTTCCTCACAGTTGCTCCCTGTCCTCGTATTTTATTTAAATTCGGAAGTTGAATAGCTGGGTTACTCTGATGTAAGACTCCAGCAGACTTGGGCCACTTGAGGACTGTTTTTTTATTGGACCTACATGTTAACTTAATGTTTTTAGTTATGTAAAATTGCTAAAGTTGTTGTGGCAATTACTCAAGAAATGGCACAAAAGCTTTTTTATTTTGCTGTACTAGCATCATGTTAATAGCTAAAGGCCAGTTGAATTGATAGCCAAAACCTCTTAGCTGTAAAAATCCTGAGTCTTTCCTGAACCAAATTTAAGCCAAGAGTCTGCCAGTGTAAGTTCTTCAACAGCAGAATAACAACACAGCTCATATTCCATGAGCACCATTTTCCCCCCTTGTACCCCTCTGTAAAAAATGTTCCAGGAAGTTATACAAAAGGAAGAGAACTGTACATACAGAGTTTCTTGTTCTGGTCCTTGACCTGATACTCTCCATCTACCTGCAGGAAACTGAAGCCACCTTCTCAAAACAGGCCAGTGCTTGATGTGAATCTGATAGTTAAGTTTTATTTTTAAGAAAGCCGAATGAAGAGAAGTAGCTGAGTATTATTTCCTTGTACAGAGTAGTTTGTAACAACACATAACATTTTGCTTTCTTTGACATATCATTAATGAAATAATTTCAGATCTTTCAGGCATTCTTGTCACAGTCTCATGTTGGTTTGAAAGAATACTTCAAATGAGGTTGCACAGTTAAAAAAATAATTTACTCATCTGGGCATAATTTTAATATTCTTTTGTCTTTACTTCTGCTGCATGATATATAGGTTGTGGAATACAGAATAAAGGTCACAAAGCTTTGAATTTTTAGGGTGATATATTTGTTGCTTTTTTGGTGTGTGTTTTTTTAAGGTCTTATAATTGGAATTTTTTGTAAATGCTGCATTGATGTAGAAAGCATTACATGCACATCGTTCCTTGCTTCCTGCAGAGTATTGGATTCAGAAACAACACAAAATTACATTTGTAATATATTCATCAAATAGAAAGTCTCCAAGTATAGTTTTAAACATTATGTTTTAATGTTTTGGCTGAAGTTCAAATCCTGAAGGAAATAGAATTTTTTTGAATAATACTAGTTCATTAGAATAATTTAAGAATTTTTAAGAGGGCTCCCATATGAGGTGCCAGACTGATTCTAAACCTTGCTGAATATCATGTCTCACAGAATTATGCAAATGCCGGTCAACTGCAGACTGAAGACTCATGTGTAGAACTTCATGCAATATTAACATCAAACATTTTTTGGAGGAAAAAAATAAAATACAGTCTTTAATTAATGAATATTTGGAATCAATTTGCAAAACTATCAATGGGATTACTGTAAAACAACTTTTATTCTCAGGATGCCTCCAAGAAATGAGAGAGTCCCCTTCTTCTAAATTCTCAGAAATCTCAAGACAGCATCCTGTGAAGTCAGTCTAAGGTGCTAGCAGGGAAATGCAGGACTGTTCTTATCTCTCCTACTGGCTTATCTCTGTACCTTGGACATTTTATCACATTTAACACATCATGCATTAGAGACATTTCTGTGGAAGGTTATTCTCCTGCACTTCCTTTCTCAGACCTTCTTATTTTTTCCTATTTCCTCTTTTCTTGTACATTTTTCTTCTTCTGGTGTTGCACAGTGAAGTTGCACTATTTTCTCTCCAGTATTTTCTTCTGAATTTGTACCTTTTACTGTTTCAAATTTTCTAAGTTTCCTCAACCCCCTCGATTCCCTGTATTTCCATACAGGAAAAAAACAACAAACCAGAACAAACCAGAACAAACAAAAAACCCCTCTGACGTAAATGTTGGTAATTCCTTTATGAATTAATAGGTCTCATTCTTCTTTCATTGTGTATGCTCTAGGCTAATTATTGTTACTAGGGAGAGCCTGGATTCAGCAGACAGAACCAGCTCTGGAGTTCAGAGCAGTTCGGTGGAGCAGTGGAGGAAGCTGGGAGGAAGTTCCTGATTGATGAATAGTGATGTGAAAATCTCCATTCCTTTCTTTTTTCCATTATGTGCCTCCTACCTGGTAACTCTCAGTAGCAAAGAATATCCAGGAGAGGATAGGGAATGAGCACAAAGGAGTCTGTAATGTGGAAATAAAGTTTACAAAGGGAAAACAGCAAAGACAAAAAAACTTAAACAGAAGAAAAAAATAGGCATCTGGACCCTAATTCCCTGCTCAGATACTTCAATTCTATCAAAATCAACAGGTGTTGGAGGCTAAGTTAATGAGAGCTGGTGTCTCTATGGCTACAGTGTAGCAAAGGCTTCTGTCTACTGTTAATAGGGAATAGTACCTATATAAACTCCTGACAGCATTCAGATTTTTTTCCCTTCATGAAAGGATTTGCTTAAGTGTAGTTTCTCCTTGGTGTTTAAAGGAGTGTAGCAGATAAACTTCTAGAATCTGAGAGGTTTAGTCTTCTAATGATCTTTTTTCTTTTTTTTTTCCAGACAGAGAAAACTAGTCTTTTGTGTACTTTTTAGGAAGGAAACAGAAGATGAATTCTGGTGCTACTCAGCATGCACAGTATTTGTCATATTTCAGAATCATCTCTAATTTTCTTGGCTTCCTCCCCAAATTGCTTTAATCATTACGCTTTTTCTTAACTACATCTCTGATGTGTGTCATTATTGTGGCTGCCTGTCAACAACTAGCCTAGGGAAAAAACATCTCACTGGTCTCACAGAGTAGGCAGAGCTGCTTCACAGACACAACAGCAGGATGTATTCTAGGACAGCTGGCTCTACTGCCAGCCTCACAAACATCAGGGTGAGTCAGGAGTAATTAGAGCTCAATTACTGGTCAAAATCAAGACCATTCACTCTCAATTCTTTCAAATAGGTGTAATTTCACAAAAGTAAGTAGTAGCACATAATTTTACTCTGTGATAAATTTAAACATCTGTCTGAAATGAGTTTTTAATCAATACAGAATAGATTTAATTCTTTATCAGCATAGCAAAACATTGTCTTAGTTCTGTCTCTTGTCATTGTGATGCCCATGTGGGTGGTTACAAACACTGCAGCCCAACAAGATTTGAACAAAGCCACAAGGTGCTGCACATGGATCATTTATCAAGAAATACTTTGTATTGATAGGGGCAGCTTGAGTTCTTGGTAGATTAAAAAAAAATCTATTAGATAAACACTTTTATGAGTCTTTGATTTTTTTCTTTTCCTGTGGAAAGGGAAAAGTTTTGGGCATCTTAGTAAAAACTGTTAATTTTGATGTGCTACCAATATCCTTGTGTGACCTGTTTCTCATAACTCTGTCACATCCTAAAGGATGCTGCAGCTTCATTCGCAATTCAAATTCCCAGCGTAAATTGTAGAGATAAATCTTGATGTCACAGTCCATTGAATTTTACCTAATAATATTATTTTTCCCTCAAGAACTCCAACAGACTGACTTTCTTCATTGACTTTCATTATCTTTCTCCAGTACATGAATAATTAATGTGGATTACTCTGGACTGTTTAAACTCTTTATTAAAGAAATTACCAAGTGTATATAATAGTGTCTCTTCCATTAGATGAACACAGGTGATTTCAACACTCTAAATTAACATTACAATGTGATTCAGAAATGCATGATAAAGGCATGTAGCTGTTTTTCCAAACAGCAATTTTTGCTGTTTTGTACATCTATCAGACCTCCATATGGATACAGAGAAATAGACAGATTTTGACCAGTGTTTGGGTCCTGCCTTCCTTTTTGGAGCTCTTCTGTAAGTGTAGCTCCCACACCCACGGGTGCTGTTGTCCAGATTAGAATTACTTCCCTGCAGTAAATGACTCTGAACTAGCCCCTTGCACTTCAGACTTCTCAGAGTGACATGCTTCTTTTTTCCCTCCAAGTTGTTTTCACCCAGTCCACATGGTAATTTACCCAGCTCAAATTAACTGCAAAGTAGAGATGAAGCAAAAAGGAGAGGGATTTTTAAAAATGTCTGAGGAAGCAAAACAGAGAAGACCCTATGTGACAGGTACTTGGACATACTGCAGCTCTTGGTACAGACATCATTGGTTGAAAGATGCTGTACTGTTTTCTAAGTAAAACAGAACAGAAAAGTCAATAATAGCAGAGAGCTCCTCTGCAAAAAAAAAGATTTCTGTCTTTGAAGTCTGTTTAAGATATTGCTGGGAGAGGAAGATTACCCCTAAATATTGGGTAATTGCTTAGTTTTAGAGGCAATATAAGTGGATAAGAATTGCTGTAAATTCCGGTTATGTTTTTTTAAGCACCAAGGAGATATTCATTAAGAATGTCTGCCAAATAATGAAAAGAAAATTCTGGCACTTGTTAGAGGGAAATGATAAACATGTCTCTTTTCCTTCCTTTGATTATGGAAATAATGGAAGTTTTCCCAAAACAGGAGACAAAACTTTAAAGAGCCATTTTTAAAAAATCCCCCTGTGTCACTGAATCTGGCTCTTGAAGACTGAGTAGTTTCAGAGAATAGGACATAAGTTTCTTAACCCTGTAAGTGTTTTGGATATTTTACCTGAAAGAGTTATCTTCCAAAGCACATCACCACCAGACAGAGTTCCTGTTTCCTCTAGTTCATTACTTCTCTGACCCAGCTTGTCATAACCCTCACTGTGAAAGACATCTAGAATTATGTTATAATTAGGATTTAGAATTCACTCCTGTACTGCAATTTTGTAAAACAAGTATGCTGGAATAGACTGGAAGTTAGTGATGGGCAAAATGAGGTTGACAGATATAATGATGCCAGCAGTTCTTTCACAGAATAAATATCACATGGGCCTCTGCAGTGCCATGCTTGCTGGCTTGTGTGCAATGATACTCAGGAAGGCATTGCTGGTAATGTCATACTCTGCTGTAAGTAATCCTCAGTGTTCTATCTTTTGGCTGTGGATAATACCAGAAGGTTTTGCTGCCAACAGATTTTGTGGGCAAAGATATTATACACCCAATGGCAGGTAAAAAAATCAGGCTGCTTGTTGATGTATTTAAACAGTGAAGTGGAATTTATTCAATGGTGTTCAGCCTTCAAAATCTCTGCCAGGCACAGTAGAAAGTTTTGCTTTACAACTGCTTTGCAGCTGAGATTTCAGTGGGCATTGGGTAATTTCGGTTCCTGCCCAGTAAGGAATGTAATTTTAGCAGCTGGTGACCAGAAGGAGTTGAATCACAGTTACTGAAGGCTTGCTCTGACCTTTATGACATTTTGTCTACACTTTGTGAGTACTCCAATTAACAGTTTGTAATTTTGAAGGAACAGATCCTACATTTTATAGTGTAAAGATGCTATTTTTTTCCCAATATGGGACACCAAAATGGCAAGAAATCTTTTGTCTGGGGCTGTGTTACTTGAGTAAATCACATTTGATCCCTTCTGCCACAATTAAAGGTAAAAGATTTCAGTCATGATCCTTAGAGGTAATATTTCCAAAGTTTTAAAATTATCTTCTATTTATTCTCCAATAATGGATTCATCTCCTATTTTTTAAATATAAACAGAGAGCATGTTAGTGTTCAGTATAACTAAGAATTAGTGGAGCTACTTGTTTGGCAGATTATACCTGTGCTCCCGATTTTCCTTTGAGCGAATGGTGGTCTTGCTAAAAAACCAGAATTATACAATGAACAGTGAGAGAATTGTAATTTTTCAGAGGAGATAATGCAAGTTCTTTTAATGTTTACTGTGAAAAAGTGACAAAATGGCACATCAAACAGTGTATGAGCCACTTTCTGAGCCCTGGGCAAATGCAAATGCTGTTCTAAAGCTTTCTTAGTGATGGACTTTGCGTGTCTCTTCTCTTCATGACCTGTTATTACTGCTCACATCTTCAATTATTTTTAGTAGTGACCTTTTCTCAGTGCTCCCCAGAAGAAAAGCTCTACCTCATTGCAATCATGTCATTAGTAATCAGATAAGCTAAGAGTATTCTCACCACAAACCAATTTTTTTCTTTAGTGATGAACATGCTCAGATCACTTACGTGAGAAGGAAAAGATCTATTTTTTCCCCTAAATGCAGAAAGGAAAAAAGTAGAGATTTATATAGTGAGAAACAATAATATACACCACAGCATTTCTGTACTATGGTGCCCATTTCACACACCAATCCATACATGTTGAAGGGCAAGTGATATAAAGAAGATAATTGAAGTATTGCTATGTGATGTCATTGAGGCTTCAGGGGCAAATCTTGGCTGTAAGTTTAGTACTGAAATTTTTCCTAAATGAATGAAAACTCTATTCCATCATGAATTATTCTTTCTAGAGTCATATTTCAATATACAAATCAGTGTGTATGAAAAATGATTGAAAAAGGGGTAAATCTGAGATGAAGAAGTGTTAGAACCATATGGTAATGCTTATGGGAAATCTTTCCTTACTTTACTTTGGAAACTTTTCACGTAAAAGTCTACACAGTCCTGCAGTTAACCACTGCAGGGATTTCTTTTGTCATTTTTATGACTGTTAATTTGGATTAGAGTAAAACCTGGATTCTTCACCAGGGATGAGTGCTCTGTTGTATGAGGCTTTGTACATGCAGATAATTAAAAAAGAAAGGAAAAACCCTTCTCTCAAGAGTTTGCAGTATAACAAAAACATCAGGCACATATTACATTCACAAAACCTAAAAGTTGGAGTAAAAAAAGGTGATCAAAGCTCAGTAGATTTTATGCTGTCATAGTTCTTCTCACTTTCCCTCTTGGGAGAAAGACCCCCTTTAGTATTATGTGCCACTTTAATATTATTCTTAACCACATTGATTTACTGTTCTTTCATCACTTAATTATTATCCAAGAAGTTGTTGATAAACCACCACAGGTTCTGAGGGCTTGATAAAATAATTTTTCAGTGTAGAACATTCTGGATAGCCTGAGAATCTGATGAGACAAACCAGAATGGAACTGAACCTACTCCTGCTCTGAAGTGTTCTGAATTGAGGTAGCAATACAGAGCAAATTCTGCTCTTGTTTTACCTCCTGTCTCTTTATCTCCCTCCCAGTCACACACGTGTTTGGGAGGGGCAGGCAGGGGCAGCTGCATTATGGTGGTGGGACAATTTTTCTTGGAGAGTAGGAGTTAAAAAAACCACTTCTGATGATGAGAATGGAGGAGTTTGGAACAGAAAAACGAGCAAGGGAGAAAGGGGATGTGAATGAAAATTTAAAAGGTAGGGCCAGGGAACATCCAGGTTTTTTATCAGAGTGAATGCCACAATGAAACTAAAGGAAGGTAGTTGATCCGTTGATTTTTCACAGGTAATTGGTAAGTTTTGAGTAATGAGTATATACTTATATTTTTTATGCACATACCTATGTAACCCCAGGATTTGGGAAACCGGGATGAGCTTTGCTTAAAGCCTGTGATCAGCTTAAAGTTAATCAGTAATAATTTTCCTCAGAGATTCTTGCAATTCTGGATAAGTCTAGACTTGTTAAGCACAAGTGTATGGCAGACAGATGAGGACGTGTTGGATAGATCACAGCTTTAGCAGACTGAGCAAATTTATCTCTCACCTCTATTAGTGAGCAGAACATTTCTCTCTCAGACAGATGACTTCTCCCATCAGTTTCTTCAAGAAACCTTGTTTGATTTTTTCCTACCAATGTGCTCAGATAATCATTCATTATTGTTGGGCATCATCTTGTTTTTTTCAGTTAAAGCTATTCCAGTTGTGTGAGTTGAGCACTTCTAAAATGTAATTTATTGGACTGTATTTATTAATCCTACTATAGGGAAATAAACATGTAATTCACTGTTTAGAGCCTTCCACAGCTGGGGCTAAAAACCCAAGAAGGCATTGGATTGCCCAGGTGTTTCCTCGTTTCTTGCTCTCAGCAGCAGTGATGAGCTTACTCTTCAAGGTCTCCTGACCTTACCTTGCAGGCAAATGTGAAATAAACAGGTAAATATGCAGTGCACTTTCCTTCTGGACTATTAAAATGTTAAAGAGTTCTGACATATTTTGATTAAGGGAACATATACTGGCTGAAATGTTGTGGTGGGGAGGGGTTGTTAAGGTCTGCAAATGTGAGGAAACCTTAAGTGCTTTCATTAAAGTTGTTGTGAGAGTTAAAGGAAAATATAGGGAATCCTTAAGAACACAAAAGATTTAAAAGGTTTGTATTTTCCCAGCTTCAGAAGAAATATAGCTGTTCTTGCCTGTTGTTTGTTTTTTTGTTTTGATGGTTATAAGAAAATTTTTGATAAACAGAGTCTATGACCTACTTTTAAATTTTAATTCAGAAAAATGCTTACAGGATTTATGGCATTCTTGGGAGAGGTGTTTAGTTCAGGATCATCATGAGTTGGTTAACAGGGCGGAAGGACAGAGAAATAAGCATAATATAATCTGTTTGAATCATCAGTCAATGTCAATTTAAAAAAAATATTTTCCAGATGAGTGAATTTTTACAGTTTTTTCTAGATGAGGTTCAAGTGATTTTATCTGCTGTCTTGACTGTCCCAACCTTCAGAGGCTCCTCTTATAAGTCAAAACAAACAACATGTTCCAGTGCAATTTAAACTTTTCTATTTTTTTTCTTTAGAACTACTGTATGATGAAGAGAAGGAAATAGTTTTATTAGAGTTGCATGAGAATAATAAGTTGAAAAAAGAAATAGAAACTTTTAGATCCTGTACTTGCAACACTATTTTGTGATTATGTTTTGCTGCCTCTCTGAGAAACAGCACTGGAGTTATAAAGGGAGGAAGAAAGGGAGGCAGGAGAATTTGCAAGGCCCTATGGAATATCTTTTTGTGGCTATTTAATAATGCACCATGTAAATGTACTCTAGTATACATTATATAAAATATATTACACTGTTTTGTCACTGCTGAAATGTGGAGACCATGAAAGTGTTAGTATAGAGTTGAATTTCAATGCAAGTTAGGTAAGAAAACTCTTTAAACTCCACATTTAGCAAGGCATGGTATGCTGAACAATTATATGGAGTCTTTGTTATTTCAGGACTGCTGTGTGAAGTAAGATTGGGGCTTTAGGTTTGGTGTTTGAAAGTATTGTATTAAGAGTTTATGTGTACAGGGAGATTATTTGTGTTAGGGAGATTTTTTTTTGATAGAAAATGCAATGTAATTTTGTCCCTGTAAGGCAGGAAGTGAATTAAATATATTTTGGAGATGATACAACTTCACTTTTCAGAGTTGACTTATTACCACCATTACTAATAGTAGGTAGATGATATTTAAAATGAAATATGATGCTTCTTAATGTTCCAGCAAATAGCAGGAGATAAATTGGTAGCTAAATTAGCATATTGACTGGTTGGGTGAAATATGCATAACAATCAACTCTGGCAATAAATAACTTGAAACAAAATATTTTTCAAGGCATTTTGGAGGTCCTTGTCTATTTTGGAGTGCATGGCTATACATGGATAGCTACTACATGGCTATAGTTTATTATGCATTGACTTCAATAATTTTCTCTCCAAGACAAGGGTTTGCAAGTCTAATTGCATCAGATTCCTTGCTGCAGTGAGCATCAAATAAACAACAGTTATTAAAAGAGAAACTAGAATATGATAATGCCAGTTTTGTTTTATGCTTTTAATGGAAAATATATTAGTCAATAAAGCAAATCAGAGTTCTGTATAGAGCGAGCTTGGCTGTTGATTTCTTTGTACCTAAGCAGGTTCATTTTCTTAATTTTGTATCTGTATTTTTCTGCTTCTGAGAATATCAGTATATTATTGTAGGATGGCCTACCTCTGGCAGGTGGCTACAGACAGCAGGTGGTTGTAATCCCAGCTCCCAGATGCTTCAAAATCAGCAGAGTCTGGGTGGACCAGTCACTGTTTTAACATGCCACTCCACTAGAAATATTCCTGTCTCATCTGACACCTTTTGGATGCACAGCACTGCAGGATGGGAAATAACTGCAGAACTGCCTGTCTTTCCTCCATCTCAGGACAAGTTCAGCAGCATTCCGCTGCACACAGATATTTCAGGCTTCTGGTTTTAATTATTTTGTAATCTCTCAGGAAAAAAAAGGAATACTGATTTTTCTTAGCCATAAAACCTTTTTTTAAGAAGAGTTAACTTTAGATTTATGGAAACAGGAACACTGAAGTATACCTTTCCATGTCTAGTTTATATTGATGCTTGAAGTGGTTTTATTTTTTTTTTGTCTGCAGGAATGTCTTTCTAAAGTGATCATTGTTATTTTTTTAATTAGACTCTTGTTCTGTGAACTCTGTGTGGGTGTGTTTTGGTCACTGCCTGTCATAATTCTTGTCTGATGTTCTTTATGAGTCAGTGTACAGTTCAGGCATCCTCCTTCTTGCCTGGCTCAGTAGCAGGGCTGCAGTCAGGTATCTTCAGTGAGTTTCCAGACACTTTTTCAGGTCAATTGGCTCTTACAGCAGGCTTGTCTGGAGCAAAATCACCCACATCTCAAGAATATGTTACAAACCACAGTTTGTGAACTGTGGAGGCACATGCCATTCTGCCACACTTTGTGTGAAGCAGCTTTCTTGGTCTGAAACTTCCCTTTCAAAAGGTACTGAGTGTATATCCACTGGGGTGGGATAAAAGGACGAGAGAACTCTTTTATTGGTGTGAATATTGTAAATCTGTGTAAGGTTATGCATGTGTGGTCTTTGCAGGCAGGTGTGGGATGGATGTGCAGGACTCTGCTGGTTCCCCAACATGTCTTGCATTCACACAGTTGGGCTTGCCTAGCTTGGACCTAGCATGTGCTACTAAATCCTGCTGAGAGGCACAGCATATTAGTTCAGGCTTAACGATGTGCTAATAGTTATTTGCTGAAAGGCTTTGCAGAAATTCTCAAGTCACTCTATCTCACCAAAACTTTTCTTTTAGCAGAATTAGGAGCCATATTATTAATGGTCAGAGGGTTTTGAGCCTTTCAGTTCTTTTTCTAAGGACATCTTACATAATCCACTGGACTCCCTGGTGAATAGAGGTGCTGTACTGTGTGCTTTCATGGAGATAGGCATGGCTGGGAAGAGAGGATTTGCACATTTGTTTGGATCTGGTGTAGTTCCTAGCTGTTTTCTTGATGCAAAGTGTGGAAAAGTTGAATATTGTTTAATATCTATACCTCCATGTGTCCATTTATAAACAGTACATTTCCCAGGAAGACTAAAAGGCTTAATTATGAAAATGTGTTCTTAAGGAGACTGTTGGTGCCCAACATACAGCTTAATTTCTCAGATTTTCTCCAGTCCTAGCTCTTTAGTTTTGTCAGACAATATAGAAAATACTGGTTGGGTTAACAAAGTGAGTGCCCTTAACAGTAACAACATATTTCACAGTGCTTTTGAACCTGATCCTTGTCCCTTTGCCCTAGTGTGGAGCGACCAGAGCAGAGGCACATCTTGCCCACTTCCCTGCTGCCTTCCCAAAGATCAGCAGGGACTCATTTTGGTTGAGGGCAAAGGCAATAATCACTATTGTCTCAATACCTGGTTAGGTGGCACCAAGGGAACAGAACAGTTTGGTGACAAGGGAACAGAATACTTTATCCATGAAGATGTGTTCAAGAGAAAGAGCTGAGATTGCCAAGCTGGATGAAGTTTCTAGGGTGAGGAGGGGAGTTTGTGCAGCAAGGGCTCATCAAGCAGGAAGTTTGGGAACAAATTTCCTATTTTAAATGGAAAAAAAATCTAAGGATATTTTTCATGGACCTATACTGATTTGTCAGCTCTCTGTGAGGTATCAGGGTGTTGGTAGGGATGGCTTAATTGGGAAACCTTTCTCCGAGGAGTTAGCACTCCTGAAGTCTTAGGCATGGTCAATGATTGCAGTTACTAAATCCAAGCTTAATCTGAGCAATTTATAGGCTGATTTGTAGATTTGTCTCACTTCAGTAACAATATTGCCAGGATATATATTCTTATAGTGTATTGCAGCATGACTGTGCTGTGGTACAATAATGTACTCAAAATTAAAAGAACATAAAGTCACATCACTAAATGAGAGAGATATGCATGAAAAAACTGAACCTTTAGTAGAGGAATGAAGGGAGGGGAAACATCAAAGGTTCTTCTGGACATAGCCAGTTAGTCAGAGATGTTGTGTAATCAGACCTTCTTCTGGATTTTCTCTACTGCCCAGTTTGAACTCCCAAGGCCAACCAAATGTCTGACTCTTGCAGAGCATTTAACAGGTCTTCAATATGCACTAATTATCCACAGTTTGAAACCTGTATTAATTTTTACCTTTCTTTTGTGTTTTTAGGCTGCCTGTTTGAGGTTGACCTTTGCAAATCTTTCGAAGTCTGTGTAAATGGTAAGTCTTCCATGTTTTGTTTGCTGATTGGTCTGTCCTCCACTCTGTAATTACTATATGTTTGATTCAATAAACTAAATACATATGTGAGTGAGAAGAAGGAGAAAAGGAAAAGTACCAGATATGGCTAATCTGGTCAACAGTTAGGAAAAATTTAATAGATTTAAAAAATAATTATTCTCTCAACTCTCAGAAAAAGCTTTTACTTTTATGTGAAATAGGTTTTAATTTAATTAAACACTCTGGAATACACTAAAGTTTAATTTGTCTTGATATGGGTGAAAATAACTGTTTTGTTACCTTCGGTTTGTTCTTTTTAAGGATAATGTTGAGTAATTATCAGTCTCCTCTTCTTCAAAAGATTGTTATTTTTTAAAATAAGAAAGAAGGTCTCAAAGGAACACTGCAGTTGTTGATTATACTGCTTCCTTTTTCTGTGATTTTACTTGAATTATGCAGAAACATCTTTCTTCTGCTGTCCTGCATAATTTATTTTCAGTAAGTCAAAAAAGCCAACCTAACATATGAATGAGGCTAATGGAATAGTAGGAAAGATGTTTTCTAATAATAGTTGAAAATTATAAGTGTGCTATATGAAATAATTTAGTTCACAGTGGAGGACAGAGGATGTTTTGAGAGAAATCTTTGAAATAATAACTGTTATAAAATATCTGTATATGTGATGAAAGGAGGAAGGGAGTAGTTTTAAGAATATCTTTTGACATGGAAGCATATAGCAATATGTAGATCTGTAATAAGGGGGTTTTAATTTTTTAATTAGATATTTTATATTAAATTTTTGTTTGTGACTTCATATTGTAAAGTAGAAATTCTGTTTTCTATCAAAGACAAACAATAATATGGGTCTATTAATAAATTAAGTTATTAATAAGATTTATCTAGTGAACGTTTAAGATTAAATGAGATTAAATTTCCAATACTGTTTAATATCAGACAAATGCAAATTTGTAAGAATTCTGCAGTGACAATTCCCATGATTGACACTAGGAAGGGCAGTGACAGATTTCTACAGGGTGAATTTTGCTGACTATCAGTATTTTCCAGTGTCTAGGCTGGAGTCTTCTAGGGAGATAACAGATTTAATCAGATTTAATCATAGGTAACTGTTATATGTGGCAAACAATGCATAATGGGGAGTTTATACATCAGATGATAGTAATTTCTATACTTTAAGAAAGTAGTCAAAGTCTTTTATTAAAGACTTTCCTGTTCCTATAAATGTAACTTCCTAACTTGCTCTACTCATTTTCTTAAATGAAGATGCAGTTTGTAAAATCTCCATGTGGCACTCATTAGCATGCAAAATTGAATTATGGAAGTTGGATCTTTGAATTTGAATGGACCTTTTCTGTAGATCTACTCATATTTTGGCATACCTAACTTAAAGAATTGTCAGTAATGAATAAGACAGTTGATCAATAATATCTCCTAATGTCTGATCTGGTTTTAAAAAATAGATGCAAGTGAAGATGAAGCATTCTTGAGAAAATAAACAGGATTGTTGGAAGATCATACATTGAAGTACTGAAAAACTATCAGAATTTACTTTTTTTTATATGGAGCAGAAAGGAAGTGGGCCTCTTGCTTCTGAGCAATCCTTCACATTTTTCCTGCCCAAACTGTTGCTGATTCACCTGTATCTGAAATTTTTCAGAAATTCTGATATATTAAAATGTGAGCACTTTGCTGGGCTGAGAGCTCAGAAACTGAAGTTTGTGGAGGTCACTTGGCTCAGAAGCAGAGCTTACTTTATGTGTTTCAAGGTCATGAAAAGGATTGCCTCTTTTCTTGTCACACAAGTGGGTATTTCTGAAGTACAGTGTAAAAGTGAGTAAGAAACAGTAGCTTCTTTGATGTATCTGTGATCTGCAGATCTGCTTCTGACTCCTGCAGGAAGACTCCAGCAGAGGCAACTGAACTGACCATGTTTTCAGAAATAAAACTAGGTTTGCCTACTGAAGACATAAGTCACAGTATTTGCTGTCTCACATCTGTCATCAGCTGTAGATTTCAAGTGCATTTCATGCATCACACTTGTAAAAGCATAATCAAAACACCAGTAACTGAGCTATTTCATAGCTTAAAGAAAACCCTACTCTTCTTCCCATTTCTACTGAAGAGAGATTTTGACTGAAAGATTTTCCTTTCCATGAAGAAAAAATTGCTGTTAAAAGAATGGATTTTGTGTCATTAAAAGCAATCTAATAGAGTTGTAGGATCTGAGATAAGCAGCATAACTGTTTATGTCAGAGATAAGCACTGCTTACATCTGTTTAGGTCATATGCCATTTTTGCAGGGCAGAGGATCTGCTGTAATAATGATTGTTGACTTTTCTACCACTTTCCCTCATCGTATAAAGGTCTCTTTTGGCTTTGGTGATGGGTTTGTGCTTATGTTTGTTTAATAGCTCCAGAAGCATTCATGCAATATTAATTTATTTCCACAAACCTTTTATCAGTTTTCTGAGCTGCACTGACTCATCAAGTGGTTAAAAAGGAACATATTGTTTCATGTTAATTTTAATGGCATAAGGATAAAAGGCAAAAAGACTGAGTTAGTTTGCCTGGACTCTTCCTTTGCAAAGCCAGAACTTTTATAGGTAAAGTGACTTAGATGTCATTTATTTATTTTCTGGTACATCACTGCTTCTTTCTTAGAGTTGGAGGAACTGACATTTTCACCCATCTAAAATGCTTGAAGCTTGAAAGTCTGCAGCTAAAAAGACTTGCTGGGAAAGGTGAATATGCCTGTGAGCTGCTGACTCTGATTGAAAGTAACCTGACATACTATAAATTGGAAATTCTTGCCCCTCAATATATTCTGAGAAGCTGTTACAGATACAACAGGAAGCAAACAACATCTTAATTAAAGAAGATATATAGAAGGAAACTAATAATATGAGGAATAGTATTTGCAGTGATGGTATATGTAGTGACAGCTGTGGGTGAAGAGGGATATGGCTTTCACCTGTTCACATACATTTTGCTGTCTGGTTAGAAGTTAAAGCAAAAGAGTTTGCCTGTGTGTGTAATTTTGCCTTAACAGTTCTGCTTAGAATATGTTTGTATGAAAAGGAAAGAAAAAAGCATCAAGCAGGAATTTTTAGAGGATCTCTGAGACAGAAATCCTTTGCTTACCCTTGAACAGTCCTTGTATTTATATACTAAATTTAGTACAGCTGGATAAGCAGGAATATGTCATGTTTTGTTTTGCATTTTAAGTGATAGATAAAGCAGTTCACATGAAGCATCAGCTCGTTTATCTTCCTTGTTGGAAGGTTTAAACAAACTGGCTCCTGAAAACTGCAAAACAAAGACAAGTTCTTATTCTTTCTCATGAAATCATGCTATTGAATTCTAGCAGTGCCACTGGGAAGGACACCATGTGGTACAGATAAAAGTGTTCATTTCAAAATAACCATCCCTTATTGGCCTCTTCCCTCTCTTTATTAAACTGTTTGAACTGCTCATGTAGAAGGGTGGCATTCTTTCCTTTAGCTTTAATCTCCAAGTATTTTGCTTCAGAAAGCAGCTTTGTGCTCTATTTTATGCGGGCATGGACACCATGATATCTTTGCTCCTATCAACAGATCCTTTATAAATCAGGGCAGTTTTATTTATGAAAGAGGTTGTGGCTGAAAGCCTCCTTCCTGCATGAAATCATAATGGGGTTCATGCAGACAAGATCAGATAGTAGAAAACAACTCTGTGAGGCCAACCAAGAAAAGTTAATTAAATGCAGTCGTTGGCGCAGAGTGCATCATTAAGTCAAGCCTGGCTGACAAACACCAACCTTCTCCTCAGAAGACACGGTCTGATGTCTGCAGCAGTGTTTGAGGAAGCTGTGCTTCTGAAAGGCTGGGCAAACAGCACTGCACAGCTGAATCAATATTGCTTTATGTATGCAAGCTGCACTTGTTAGGAGGGACTTAGGTTAGCACGGTGTGTCAGAGGCACCCAGGCATTGCAGTACAAAGTCATGAACCTTTCCAAGTCCGGATCTCTGCACGTAGTTCAGAATATTAACTTGTTTTCTTTCCCCAGCTACAGAGCTCCTTGAACATTTGGAATATAAGTGATTGCGTGTGCTGGTGATGAGCCATAAATGGTAAACATGTGTTACAGATGATAAGGGAGAGAAGTCAGGATCCCTTAAATGGTTTCTTGAACTTAATGTGTTATGCTTTGGGATTTTCCAGACCATTGCCTGGTAGGGTGGGATTGCAGAGGGAGATGCACCTTGGCATTGTTTAGCTAGCAGATGTCTGCAGCAACATCTGCATTTGCAAGGCACTGCTCTCCAAAAGCTATTGAATTTTTGTCAAATGACACTATAAATCCGGGCCTAAGCTTTCTGAGCCCTTTCAGTGAGCAGCAGTGCTTGTTATAACTAAATTCAGAATTCTGAGGAGTAACACTAAATGGTACCTCTGCATGCACTTGCTGTATTGTTTGTAGAGAATTTCTGTGCTTTTCAAGGATGTGGGGATCCTTCACAAATAACCGAAAGTCAAATACCACGTGATGTCATTTCTTACCTGAACTCTGAAGTAAATGAGAGTACATGGATGTTTGCATTAAAAACCTGACCAATTATTTAAATATTAGGATTTACTTCCAGTGGTTATTCTGTACTAGTTCAAAGAAATAATGGAACTTTTTTGTCTGATAATTTTTTAAAATATACCTTGAACAAGTAATGTTAGAAGAAGTCATAATCTTATGTGGTACTCACGGAGCAGTAAAGCTTAAAATCTGCAATTGCATAATGGTATTCTGAAAATCCACATCTTTAGAAATATTTACACACTTCATTCAACTGAAATCAAGGGTGAGTTAATACCTAAACATTCCTGAGAATCTGTGAGTATGAGGATGGTGTCTCAGCTTTTAGGAATATTTTATAATTTTTGAGGAACTGCACACACCTTTTGAAACAAGTCTGTGGAAATAAACACCAGGATTGAAATTGGCTCAATTTTTTTTGTTCCCCACACTTGTTCTTCATTAGGTTATGTGACAGTTGTGTAATAGGAGCAACTACATGAAATGGAGTTGATTTGGCAGGAAGACTCCAATTTCCCATTAGCTTGTGTTCTCCTGTGCATTAGCTCTGACTTCCCCTGAGTTATTTGAGGTATTGGAGGTGAAAAATTAACATTTTAAGTCTTAAGGTTAAAATGTTAGTGCAGTGATGGCTTCATCTTCTTTACTCTGAAACAGTGTGGTGTTTTTGTTTTTTTTTCTCTCATTGAAAAAAGCCCCATCTATCTTCCAAACTGTGTATTTGTGTCTTGTGTTTGTCTCAATGTGATGTTAAAAAACCTGCCTGTGTGATGGTGGGATAGAAATGCCCGGCACAACTGGCACTGGATCTGGGGTAGTGGTCAAAGGGGTTACACTCCTCTTAGGAAAAGATGTTTAGCATGATAATGCAACTGTGGTTATCCACTACCCCAGCTATCAGTAAAAACTTCTTTGTTTTGGGGGATTCTTGTTGTGGAGAATCTCAAGGTGTAGGGCAGAAAAGCATCACTCAGACTTCACTGGCAGTGTGCTGCACCAGGGATGAGAGGCAGCCATACATCTCCCACCAGCAATAGGCAATCCCTCATATTCCCATATCCTGTGCTAGTAAATCAGTTTTGGAGCTGCTGAGTGCTGCACAGTGTTATTTCACATGGACAGACCTGCTTTTGCTCAGAGCTCAGGCAAGAATTCTGCTGCGTTGTCACAAGGAAGCTTTAGTTCTTAGTGTTGTAACTTGGGGTAATGTATTTTCTTGGCTTTCACAGAACCAGGGTAAGCATTGTAAGAAATGGCTTAAGCAGTGTGGTTTTGAGTGGTTTTTGGGGGTATTTTTGTGTTTGATTCAAGAATTTAGGTTACAAGATTGCATATCTCCACCAGTGTGTTGGGGGGATGTGGGGTGTGCGTGGTGGAAGGTTTGACATCACTGGAGAATAACTGTAGTTATCTGGTATCTCTCTATTCAAAATTATGCATTTGTGGTGATAAGGTGGATGAATCTCTAAAACCTAATGTAATGATCTGATATTAAATAGGATTAAATTTCTGAAATTTTTGGAATTGCCTTTTCCTTTTTTTATATTTAGATTTAGTATTTCTCCCTGAAATATTTAAGTGATATGAAGTCTTCAGCCTTACGGGCTGTGTTAATTTAAAAAATCCAACCAAATTTTATTTTTCTGCTTTTTTTTGGACAAATACTAGACATTATATATACAATGAACATATATGTTAAACTAGCATGCTAATGTTCCATGAAAATATATTTGTGTATTAGAGGTACTGTTTTTTATCATGTATCTTAAGTGTGGTGGACCTTTTTGTTAACTCCTTTTGAGTAAGCTACATAGCAGCCCATTCATTGGGTGTGTTCAGAGATGTTCCCCATTTCACTATTGTATTACACACAAAAGTATTTTAACATTTGAGAGGCCATGGAAAAGTACAGCCTGTTTGTTAAAGGCATTAGGGAGTTTCAGTAAGGCTTGAGCCTGATGAATGATGAAACACGAGAGCTTGAAAAGGACAGTGTGGTCTGGAGAGAAGAAGAGAACACCAAGGAATAATGTTCTGGCAATGAGGTGGAAAGCAAATGAATCCTGGTTTGGAGTGACACTGCAGAAGTGTGCCTCTACTCTAAATCCATCATAGTTTGTCCCCTTCTTGTGTCAGGGGACATTCACGAGTGTGGTTCGCTTCATGATGATTAAGAGGTTTGGGTTACAGCTTTTGAGAAAAATAGAATAATAGGCAGTTTTTTCTTTAACTGTTCACCTTTACTAAGAAAACAAAAAACCAAAACAGCACTAACAAAGAAAAAGCATAAATTTTTTAATGAACAAAAGGTAGTGATGAAGATTGTCAAAAGATAAGAGACGTGAACTGAGTTGGCAGTGATGGCTACACAACCATATTGTGATTATTGGGTAGCCACAGATTTGAATGAGATAGGACCTTTTATCCTGGTGTTAAAGGATGCCTTCTACTTAGCACTTCAGTTGCTTAAAAATGTGTAATTCCAAAAATGAAGCACTTAAAAACTACTTGCTTATTCTGGGCTTCATCTATTCTCTGTCAGGAGGGAAACTGGTGTTTGCCTTTGTCTCCCTAAATATCAGTGACTATTGTCTCAGTGTAGCAGTGGTTAGTTGGGTCAATCAGATTAATTATTGAGGTACTTTGGTAATTAACTGAGGCATTGATGGGAATGTCTAAAAGAAGACAGACTAGAAAACTTTGAATCCATCCCCCACTTGGGAGAATTGTGCTTCTTAAAATATTCATGCTGCTTGTATCTTTCTTTTTGAAAACTTCAGTAATCCTGTCTAATAGTACATAAGCTTAAGACATGAGGTCACGAATCAAATATATATCCAAAATGTACCAATTTTACAAGGACATTAATGAATGACTCAATTATTAACTCTACATTTTCTTGAGTGTGTAGGAGGCAAAGCTGTAGATTTCTTAAATATTTTCTGAGTAACATTCTTTTGGATGATTCTTCACAATTACAAGTTTTTCTGTGCAGAAAATGCTATGTATTTTTTTCCATTTTTCTGTCTTTTTTTCTTCAAATGTTCTTTTAAAATCCTTCCCCCCATTTGCTGGACAAACTCTGCATCACCTGACTGCTGTTGCATTACAATAATCATTTAATGAACATCATTTTGGTTCTGACTTCTTAGCATTTGACAAGCACTAATAGTCCTTTGACTCTCAATCTGCCTTTAGACAGTAAACATATTAGGAAAAAAGTATTTATGGTTTTCAGGGGGAGAATCTTGTGGTCCTGGCTAAGTAGCTTCTCAGAGACTATAGGAGAAATGAGTAGAAAACCTTACAACAGGGTTCATCTACTGCAGCAGAGCAAAAGTAATAAGTTTGCATGAAATAGACATTTGTTTTGTCTCAAGACAGGTTGTGTGTTAAAAATATATGCAGCAATTACTGACATCCATTTTGTCAAGTAAGAAGCCAAGGAAGAAGGTATTACTTTATATATTCTAAAGGAGATGCAAGTTTATATGCACATGAAAAATAAAAATATATAATATACAAAAATACCTTTTAATTACCATGATTGTTTTGAATAGATGTGCTGAAGAGGTTCAACGTTTGCTTTTTTAAAAAACCACTTTTGAATAGAGAATGTAGAAGTTTTTTCCCAGGTTTTATACCTACTACTCAGGGTCCTTGTTTTGGATTGATTCTTCCAAAGTGAACGAGAAAATATATCCTCTCTTTATTCTAGTGCTTAGAACAAATACTTTGTAATAAAGAACTGTGAGGCTTTTATTGTTATACGTCCTCATTTAATAAACAAGAACAATCTGAAAGTGAACTAATTATGGTGCTGTTGATTAACAGGTAAAGACCTGTTAATGAAAAGTCATCTGGCATTGCACGACATTCCAAGCCTTTAATTTAAACAGAGTTTTCCTTCATTCCCTCCAACCCCATGGCAACAGCAACAAAAGTTGCTCTAGAGGTAGACAGAACAATAAATATATTTTATGGTCCCAAACTATTTATTGTAATTTGGTGTTTACTGAAATAGCTTTGGCTGCTGCTCTGCATAAGTTGAGAATATTTGGTAGCTTTTGCTGCTGTGTCAGCGTGTTCCTGTGGTAGGATCAGTGTGATTTAAGGCTGGTAACAGCAGTGGATGTTGAGGCTGAGCATGGGAATACAACATTTGATGTTTGGACTTGTAAGTCTTCAAGGTACAATGGAAAATGCTTTTAATGTAATGCAGTAAACATTTGTGTTAGTAATGAATTTGCAATGTTGTGATGAGGTTTAAAAAGTGTACCTAATTTATTCCATTTAATGTTAACCCTCTTAAGATTGTATTTAGACTTTCAACTGCATTATCTCACTGAGTCTTCCAAAGATAAAGTTGTAACTTCTTAGTTTTTTTCCTGGAAGTAACAGGACAGGTATGATTGTGAACAGCTGCACACTGTGTGATTTTTTTCAATGGCAAAAAAGTCTGTTTTTGGTTCTATCTATTATTGAGCTGCAATTGATGTTTCCTCTGCAGTAAATGAGAAAGAGGTGCATTACCTAACCAGAAACTATAACGTACTGGTGGGGAAAAATAAATTGAGGGGAGTTGAAAACTGCTGAGACCTTCCTTCAGATTTTTGTTTTTGTCATGTAGTGCTCTCTCTTCACTCCACACTATGCTGCTGCATCTCCATATCTGTGAGGTTAAAATAGGAAAGGTATTGAGGAATAATTTGATGAATGGATTTTTGGATGGCAAGACTGCTAATGGTTTCATAGTTTATTGAACACTTAAAGAAAACAGTCTGCAATACCTAGTCACAATGGAAGCAGTTTAAATGACTTCTGTATTTCCAAAATTAAATCAATTTGTTTTCTTTGGAGGAGGAGTGGTTTTCAAGGTGGTAGTGTTTTGTTTTAAATTTTTAATTAATTTTCTGTCTTTAAGTAGTAAACTTGACTGCTTCTTGTTTAATGTGACTTTAAAAACCCCCAAACCTTTTCAAATAATAGTCTCCTGTTAGTCTACTGATTTAATCTCTCTTTCTGGGATGTTGTTTCACTTCCGAGTTAAGAGATGTGTAGATTTACTAGATTTCTACAATAATGAAGACTTCCTACTTTTCTGGCAGTTTGCCTTCATATTAGTGGAATTTTGGTGATGGCTTATGCTGAGTAATTTAATGGAACAAACTGTTCTTTCCCTGACAGTACCTGTTAGAAAAGTTTCCTCTCAATTTTAACCTGTAGTTTTGATTTATGTGTTTGGTAAATGATTGCTTTTGAAATATTTGACTTCTAAACGATTTCACTTATTTTTTTCCTTACTTAAAAATGTCTATGAATAATAATTGGACAAAAATGGATCAATATGCAGTTAAGAAATACCAGACCTATTCCCTGTCTCAAATTCATTTTTATTAATTTCAATTTTGTTATGGTAAATCTAACTTTAGATGTCAAACTTCCACACAGTGTTTTTGTTACAAATGTTTGAAGTTGTCTAATACTAAGATTTCTTTCCTCCATTGTCTTTCTGCCCCTTCAGTTAGAGCTCCCCCACCCAAACACTTGAGGCAGAGTTATTATAACTGAAGAAATGGAGAGCTCTGAAAGGAGTTTGGGCAGGAAAGGATCCCTCTTTCAGCATTGTTTTTCTCAGTGACAAAGGGTTGATGGACGTGCTTAATGTTGCAGTACAAATTATAAATCCATGTTCACTAAAAAGATAATCAGGCAGTTAGTGCCCATTTCATGTCTCTGGATCCACTGCAGTCCCAATTAGAAGTCAGGCCTTCTCTCTGGGCTTTATTTCAAATATCTCAAGAGATTTATACTAGCCCCAAAATTTTGGTTGTTCCCCTCCCAGGAATAAGGTCATTGATTAAAATTATTTTGTTATTCCATGAAATATTACCCTTCACATATGATGCCAAAAAAGATTTACTTGTCTCAATGTATTTTGTTGGCATGATAATTGAAAATAAGTTATGACTGGCATAGAGGTTAATGGCATATTTTAGAAGGCAAGAAACTTGGAGCTTCAGAAGTGCTATTTCATCTCAAAAGTCTGTGGAAAGAATCAGTCTAACAGAAAGAATTCTTTTTCTATCCCCAGGAATCTCTTTGTCATCACATTAACTAATTCCTGAGTTCTGAAGAGGCCATACTTTGTTGGCTTGGGCTGGGCTAGAGTTAGATTTCATCCCAGTAGCTGCTATGGGGCTGTTATGGATCTGTGCTGGAAGCAGTGTTGGTAATTCAGGGATGTTCTCAGTGCTGGGGAGCAGGGCTTGCACGGTATCAAGGGCTCTTCTGCTCCTCATTCAACCCCACAGGGAGGAGTCTGGGGAGCAAAAGAGTCTGGGAGACCTCTGGGGTCTGGGAGGGGACCCAGCTGGCCACAGGCATGTCCCACACCCCGCAGTCTGGGAGCTGCTGCTCAGGGACTGGCTGGACATCAGCTGGTTGGTGGTGAGACAGTATTTCCATTTACATAATTTATCTTTCTTGGGTTTAATTCTCTTGGTTTTGTTATTTTCTTTTCATTACAATTTATTATTTTATTTCAATTTTTTAGATGTTTGTATCTCAGAAGTTTTCTTGCTTTTACCCTACTGATTCTCTCCCCCACTCCCCATCTTGCTGCGGGGGCAGTGAAAAGCAGCTGTTTGGTGCTTAAATTCTAGCTGGGTTAAAACATGACATGGTTTCTCAAGGCTGCAATGGCTTGTGAAGTTACTGTTGTGGTTCCTTCCTGCTTTGCTTAGACAAGATTCCTACAAATGATGCAGATCAGCTGGCTCAAATAGTACCTTATGCTTTCTCCCCAGTTATGGGGAGAATGACTTCATTAATTCATCCTAGACCAAAGGAAATGGTAGTTCAGAATTCTAGGGCTAAGGGGTTTTCATCATGCATTTCATTCATGTACAGTAGTACAGGAATAAATATTTCTATTTTAAACTTGAATGTCTCCATAGTAGATGTAAACAGGAAATGGGCATTTGTTAATTAAGCTGCAGTAATTGCAAATTTCAGTGCCACTGCAAGCTGTCTTCTTAGGAACCATGACAATGACATTAAGCATTTGCTAAACAAAATCCACTCCTGTATGCCATGCAGTTCACATCCTGTTAGCTATTTAAAAGTCATTGGCACAGGTAGATGTTTTATTAAAAACAATGAATAAACAGAATTTTCTTCATCTGAAATTGGCTATTTTCAGTATAGCTTTTAGATGGAAAAACAAGTGGAAGCATAAGTAGTTTTAGTCTCACATTTTCTTGCTTATTTTTTTTTTTAAAGCTGAATGTCTTTTCAAGCAGAGAAATGCTTTCCCAACACACAAAAATAAAATCTAGTCCCTGGCCACAAAGAAATCTTACAAGGAGCTACTTCTAGAGATCTCCTGCAAGACATTGGGGACCATGGCTTTTGTCTCTGCCTCACAGAGGTGGAAGTGTCAGTTCCTGCTCCTAGAAAGTGATCTAGAATAGTCTCTGCTCTCCCCATGGTAGCTTGTCATCTTGCAGGGGCATGGGGAGGAATTACACAGCCAGGAAAAGAGCAGGAGAGTCTTTAAGCAAAGTGAATATCCCAAAATTTTTGCAACAGTGTATCAATACACACACTACAGGGAAAACTTTTGGATTGAAAAAAAAAAAATTTATAGTAACCTCTAATACCAAATCCCCTGAGGTTGAAAGTTGTACTTAAGTAATCAGCTATGAAATACTTTTTGCTTTCAAAGTTCTGCAAAACATGCTCTCATCTCAATTCATGCCCCCTAGACTGTTTTTTATGTTGCTTGAACTATGCAGGAATTGCTCTGCTGTCTGTGAGCCCCAAGCTGACTCTTGTGCTGGAAAAAATTGCATGTTACAGCTATATAATCAATGACATAGTCCAAAATCACCCCATTAAAGGAGAAAAAAAGTGCAAACAATGTGAGAAAGTCATATATCTGTATAGATAGACAATTATGATGATATGTGAGGTTTTCTTGGTGGAAAATACAAATTAATGCAGGTAATTTATTTTAAAAAGCATTATCCTTTGCTAGACAAGGAGATTTTGTAAGCAGTCTAACATACTTGCAGAGGAGCAGAGCCATATGTCACTGCAGAAGGTTTGTCCTTTGGCTTCAGTAAAATGAGAATGTGAAAGATTTTATTACTTTGGGTGTTAATACAGGTCGTAATCAAGATGAAACCGAATTATCTACAGTATCAGTGTGTGAGATACTGCAGCTCAAGTGGCAGCAATTTTATGGGGGAACAGACTGATTTATTTCTACTTGTTTACTGCCTGTGCCCATGAGCCGTGCTTGTCTGGCAGGGCTGGGTCTGTGCTCTGCACAGCTCTGAGCTTTGTGTGCCCAGAGCTGAATCTCACCCAAGTTACACTGCTGCACTCGAAGTAACTCTGAAAATATTGGTTAGTGGCTGTTTTTATGGAAGGCAAAAAAGAATCGGAGTGACACTTAAACAACTCATAATTTCATCCTTTGCTGTTAACAATATCTAAATCAGCTTCAGGAATGCAGCTCGTTCTCTCAAGGCTGAGAAGGGGATGATGAGATGTTCTGACTTCAGTTATCCTTGCAGCAGGTTTGGCACCAGGGATAGAGGCAGCAGAAGTTGTGGTTTTCTCTTTTTTCACCTGGGTCACAATGAGCTCTGTCTCCCAGAGCTCCTCAGCTCAGCATTGTTCTGCACCATGCTGTCCTTGTCTCAGCAGAGCCTGACTGTGACCGGACACCTTTTCTCCTTGCCAGAGCCTGGGATCCTCTCTGTGAGCAGCACTTAAGGGAAGAGAAGCCATTTTAGTTTATAAATCATGTTGAAAAGATCCTGAATGGGGGAAAAGAGGTTCTTCAGGATTGTGGAGGGAGCCTGGAGGCATGCATAGGATGGAAGAAGAGATGAGGGAATCCCAAAGGTCATAAAAGGCTGAGGAAACCTTGTCTTCCTCCAAGCCTCCTTTCCATGTGCCTCCTCACCTTCCTTCCCAGGGTGTCACCAACAGTCAAATTGAGTTTTGGCTCCATAGCTGAGGAACTCTGAAGCACTGAAAGGAGCCTCAGAATTGGGTGAAAAGACATGAAAAGGACACCTATGGAGAAAGCCTGATGGTGGAGCAGGGGATGAAACCAGTGTAAGTAACTTCTATTTTTGCTTCATCAAGACTGGCAAAAAGAAGCTGTTTCTGTTGGGTTCTCAGATAAATTTACCTTCCAGTTGGTCTTCTGCAGCAGCCAGGTGGGTCGAAAGCACAGAAATTGTTTAGCATACCAGATCTCTGCAGATGAATTTTGGACACTGTTTCTACTGACACTCCCTTATACTCTGCTTCCATCCCCAAATCTGTGAGATTGTTAACCCAAACTAATATTAATTTCAGATATTTTCTGTCTGCTTATTTGGATCAAGGGTGTTTTGTGTAAGGAAAGGGCCAAAAGTCTTGGGAGAAGTGAATGAGCTTCAGTGCCAGAAGACTGGAAGATAATC
The DNA here is from genome assembly GCA_013397375.1 of Toxostoma redivivum. Classification (NCBI taxonomy): domain Eukaryota; kingdom Metazoa; phylum Chordata; class Aves; order Passeriformes; family Mimidae; genus Toxostoma; species Toxostoma redivivum. Next base: position 3,007,498 of record VXBI01014073.1, on the reverse strand, counting down.
CAATATAGACACATAATGAGAAGAAAGTTTCTTTTCTGAATCTTTTGTATCCTTTTGAAATCTTATTCTGAGATAATAAGAAGTATGAAAAAATAGCAAATTAAAATTTTGTCAGAAAAGGCTGTAACGTCCAGCACTTGTATGGACATCCTTCTACTCCTGTAGGTGTTGTGGGAGGTCAGTTTGGTTTTTTTGCTTGTTTGTTTTCCTAGTCAGTCCACAAAGGAAAAATTATGTGATCAGCTGATGTGGTTGTTTATATTTTAGTGTCTTTCACCTGATTTGTGGGCAGTTGAGAGTCTGTTTGCCACCAGTGCTGGGTAATGGCCGTAGCAGGCACAGAAGGTTCATTCTCTGTCTGCCTCTGTCAATCACCACTCCTGTTTAGACAGGTTCAGTCTGTTCTCGTTGCCTTGCTTTGGCAAGTGGTTCAACAGCAGCTGGATGAATTAGGTTATCTCTCAATCCCATTAGCATCTCTTTGCCTGATGCCCCTGTTAGGTTGCTAGGTTAGGCTGAAGGGTGCAAGCAGGGTACAGCTGGTAGCAGGACAGGCTCGAGTGACAGCCCCACAATGTCAAGGTCAGAACAGAAATTACTGCAAAGAGAAGCAAAAATGGAGCATCACAAACTGTGAGTCTGCAGAAAAAAACCCATTACTTTAGCAGCAATGTGTTCTATCAGGGGCTGGTGCCAATGTGGAGTGGTGGATGGGTGCCATAGAGGCAGCTCCATTGATACTGTGGGAAATTCTGGATGAATGGATACAGCCAGATGCCAAGTTCTACTCCAGAACTACCTAATGGCCTTCTTGGCATGTCCATCATTATTTCAGTGGCAGACAATGTGGAACTGGTAAGAAAAAAAAGTTGCAACGGTGAATTTGCTATTCTGATAAGTTTTAGTCTCTTAGAAACACTTGCTTAAAGGTGAGCTTGAGTAACAATAATATGCCTTCAAAAGTATCTTTTAGTACTGAATTTCTAAAACTTGATATGTGTTCTCTTTTCATTCCTGTGACATGATTGTATTAGCAGATGTAGTGGCATTATGTATGATAGAAAGGAAATCCAAGGAAATTTTAATGCTTAAGGTTAACCTAAGAGAGCTACAAATGCTGGTTAGTCTGTCATATATTCAGCCATGTAACTTTCCCATTAAAATTAGTTGTCAGAGAATGGAAGTGAATTGGTGTGCAATAGCAAGGAGTACTGACATAAGGGAATGTGGAAATCTGATGGATTCAGGTGTGGTTTTGGTAATAGGAAGTAGAGGTAGCAAAGAATTTCATAGCTGCAGAATATTCAGAGAATTTGATAGAACTGGCAAATAACAAAGAAAAGAAAGAACAAAATCACCAGTACTTAGAAAAGCAATTCAAGATGGCAAAGTTTTACTGTATTTCTGTGGACACTTGCAACTGCAAATCTTTGCTCTTTAGAATGATTCAGCATCAGCTGCAAGGGGCAGCAGTGATACTTCACTGTTTGTTCAAAAGTGTTAGGTTTCTCTTTGAAAGGTGTAAGGTCACTGGTACATCAGGAAAAACTTACACGTTTTCTAATGTCTTAGAAATAACTTGTTGAAATGTGATTTTTATTATTTTGTGCGTATCACACTACCGGTATTACAATAATATTTATGTGTAATTGTGAGCAAAATAAACATGGACAAATGTGATGTGCAAAAAGTCAAAGGAAGTTGACTTTGAGATGTTCTCTGAGTACACCAAAGAGAAGTTACTGTGATGTTTGTGTTATCCATGTCTGTGATATAGTTCCTACAGGTTTTGAAAACTCATATATTTTAAAGAAGTTGTTACTTGGGCAAGATATTGTGGTCTTGGGCATGGCCTCAGCAGATGAAATTCTTTCAAATCCACCTTATTTGTGCTGTTATGGCCAGGATACCCCTTCTAAATCCTAAGCTTTGAGACTCCTGGCTGCTCTCTCCAGCCTCCAGATGGTCCTTCCTCATCCTCCCTGGCATCTTCATGAGCAGAAGCAGGCAGCCTGGCTGTTCTCATGAGGCTCTGCCTTTTATTTTTCCCCTTCTTGGGTCAGAAATATTGCTAATGTGAAAGCAGTTCGTGTTTTTTTCTGTTCCCTGACTTGTGGCTGGATTGCCCATCTTGATGTCTGTGACGGATGCTGGCAGGCAGGATGTGGGGTCACCTTTCTACCTTGTACCCTGCAAGGATCATGTCCTGTGTGGGCTGTGCAGTCCAGAAGGCATTAGGATGAAGAGGGTTGCCTGTTGGGCTTGACACACCTTTTGAAAACCTGTCTGGCCATTGCTGTGTGCCTCTTGCTTTCATCCCAGGAATACTCCAAGCTTTCAGACTTTGGTTTTCATTGAAAAAAACTAGAATAGGATTGATTATTAAGCTGAGTTGTGTCTTCTGCTTGACCAGAGGCAGGTTAATGTGTCCATATGTAACTTGCATGTGATGTTTGTGCTAATCTGAAGTGGTCGGCCAGAGGAGCTGACCACTGATCACAGGACCTGCTGTTGTGGAGTGCTGGGTGCTGACCTCAGAAACCCCTGAGCACAGAGCTAAGGTGATACTGGGATTTAAACCCAGCTTAAAGAGTGTGTCCTGCCCTTCACACAGCTCCACACCCCATGATGATCCAGATGATCAGAAATCCCATGAGCAGAAGCACAAATCCTGATTTTGCTCTGAGGAATGTCCTCCTCCTCTCCTGACCCAACAAAGACACAGATTTGCAGCCCATCTCTGGCTATGGGAGTATGATTGCCAGGTGGGCCAGAATTTGTGTTGGGGTCATGGAGGCATGGAACTGGCTAGTGAAGCTCCTTTGGATTGTGCCTGGTGCTGTGCTGCTGCTGGGAGGCATCTCCCAGCTGCAGGGGATCCCTGCCAGGCTGGTGATGTGGCTTTGGGAAATCCTCCTGTGGCTGGAGATGTGCCCACAGCACGAGGCTGTTGTAGCCATGTTAAGAACAGAGCAGAGGTGCTACTTTTCATATATATTTTTTTTTCCAACACTAAACTGAAAACCATCAAAAAGACTTTTGCTGCAGTTACTTTGGGAGCATAATTTGGACCATAACTTTGCCTTGTCCATAGTCAGTCAATATTTCTGTACCTTTGGGGGGACAGTTCTGACCCTTTTCTCCCTCTCCCATACACACAGAGATTTATTCTGCTGTAATAATCACAGATGCAGAATTAAGGACCTGTTTTCAGAGAGTCCAGGGACATGCAGTGCTCACATCCATGAGTATAGCTTTAACACACTAATTGATTTCTAAAGGAGAAAATACATCAGTGTTCAGTATCCAGATAATGTACACCTAAAATGACTTATTTTCTAATAATCGTGTATAATGGCTATCTTGTATGAGATGAGAGTATTGTCTGGGGAGTAGTAGCAGCAGCAGAGCTGCCCTGTTTGCTTTGCCATTCTCTGACCTGCTTATTAGAGGACATTCTTATTAAACAGATGAATTTACATGAGAGGTGTTTAGGGGGGCTGTTGTTGTTAAGGGTCTGTCAGCACTTTTCAAGGTGTTACATATATACTGTATTTTAAGTAGCTGCTCATCCTTGGTCAGTAATAGGCAGGATAAAGCCTTATATGATCAAAATTGTATGTTTTATTTGCTATTTTATATGAGAAATAATTGCAAATAAAAGCAGGGAAAACTGAACACTGCTGGAATTCATCAATAATTTTATAGTTTTTAGTATTTTTCAGGGTAGTGGTAGAGGGGAAATGTGATGTTTTGCATTTAACTATTTAGTGGGGTTTTATTTCATAGTTTTTCATTGTAAGAGGACTACTTTTACTGAAAAGGAATTTGTGTAGCAGTACCACTGTATTGAAAAAAAACTCCAATAATTTAAGAGAAAATTCTTCACATGAAATTTAAAATAGCAAACAGTATGTTCTCCCCCAGAATGAACTGTTCTCTCCTCCTGTTCCTTTTCATTAGTCCCTCCTTGAGTACTGACCTTTTACTTTCTGCATTAATGCAGCTCTGTCTCTTGGCTCCTCATCAGCCTCTCTCTTGTACTCTGCTGAGGCAGGCATCCCTCAGAAGCAAGTGCAAGACTGGAGAGCACAGGAGCCATAGCTCAGGATCCAAACATGCCCTGTGAATGACATTGAGGGGTGCTATGGGTAGGGCTGGTTCAACGGCAGAATTGGTAGTCTGGGCCATTGTAGTAAATCCTGAAACTGCACAAGGAAAGGGAATTTTGAAACTCAAGTTTTAAAAACACAGCAAACCAGCCATCTCTCCCCCACAACCCATTTTGGTTCAGTTATTTAAGAAAGCTTGATGACTTCTATTGTCTGGGGGGAGGGGGTAGGGTTTGGTGAATTTTCATTCATGTGTTTGGGTTTTTAATAGAAAAGCAACCTATAAGAAGGCTGCAGAGCTAAGTTCTTAAAAGTAGGGTTGTTACAGCATAAGAGTAGTGTAACTGGTCTTTAAGTGTTCAAAGCTAGCTGGAGCAAATGGTAGCTGGTAAATCGTTTTATTGTGTGTGGTTGGCAGTTACATGTGCAGCAAGGGGAGCCTCTCAGAAAGGCGTGCCCACTTTAGGAAGGCTGTAGACAGCTTCATCTTAGCACTGATGTGTTACTTATTGGTAATTCAGCACCAATAGGTGTAAATTACTTTGATGTAACATTTTGCTGACCCTGCTTATATCACAGATGAGCAGATGGTATGGAAAACATTTTGTACCTGTGCCAGAGGAAGGCAACAAGACTGGAAAGTAAACCTTAGGCTGAGAGGCTTGGGAACGATGTGCTCACTGTGAGCATCTCAGGATGAGCTGACTGGAGAGCAGCCCAGGCATCGTGGCTGTGCAGCACCTTTCCTCAGGAGCAGCAAATCCTGCAGAAGGCACTGGTTTACAGGCAAGGAACTGCCTTGCCAAGAGAGTTGGAAAACTGGCAGTGAGCTCTGACTGATTTGTAATGGTGTGAGTAGGCTGTTAATTAACACCCCATTAGTCACAAGTGCCAAAGGAGGAGTGGATTCAAAAGGGTAGCGGGTCATTTTGGGCTTGTCCTTTTTTACCACTACTTTCCTTTTGTCTTTATTTAGGTGTGTTTGGGAAAGCCAGGGATGTGAGTAGGGAAGCTTTGTTCTTGATGCCCCGATGTGATAACTGGGTTTTCAGGTTTGGAGGTGAGGATTCAAGTTGGTGTTTTTTGTTGCAGGGTACGGTGCTTGAGATCAAAATGCAGCTCTCTAACTAGCAGTCAGCTGGTAGGAGAGCACAAACAGAATACAGAAATGAGTAGCTTCATTCAATCTTGCACAAGTGTGTAATGGGACAGGTTTCTGCAGTGCCAGTACATGTTTATCAAAAACTTGTTCAGGTGCATGTCAGCACAAAGTTATATCAAGTATGTGTCATATAAATCAGCAGAAATGGAGAGTGCAATAACCGTTAGAGACTCAACTCAAACCACACAGGAGAATATTTAATACTAAGGCTGTTGAAATTGCAACCCCTGCTTACACATGTTCATTTATGGCTGCATCCCGTACTCTGTCTTAGATGCTATGGTGGAAATACACAAGGAAATATGGCTTTTGGATTCACAAAAGTTTTATTCAGCAAGAAATCAGTTCACACCCTCTACAGCTACACTGAGATGAATGGGGAAAAAACTATGAATGAGGAAATAGTTTTAGAGGGATAAAATACTGTTTCAGAGTAGGTACAAAGGACTGGCTTAAGGAGTATAACCTATATAAGTTTTATTGTTTTTTCAGTGTTTGACATAGCATGTAGGATCTTCAGGTGCAATGTTGAGTGTCTGAGAGATACTTTGAAGAGCAACAGCAGTCATATTACCATCTATATAGTAAATGCTTTAATTTGCATTGCTTGCTCTGTTAGTAAAACCTTGAACTAAATGTAAATGCCTCCCAGGGGTTGTTTCCATCTTCCAAATTCTCATGCATGGGATTATTGTCTTGAATATGAAGAGGAAAACTGTAGAGCAGAAGGGAGGAGGCGGGTTGCACTTTCAGCATGTATAATGTACCTTTATGTAGTTTGGTAAGTACTTTAAATGAAAGAAAAATCTTGGATCAATCCATATGAAACCATTCATCTCAATTTAAAAGGAGAAAATCAATTGTGCCAAACATGCAGCTACTTTTGTGACACTTTCAGATGTTCATTTGTTCTGTTTTTTTTTCTCAACAGGAAAGTTAATGATTTCCACATAAGCATGTAAATTATTAATTCCCTGTCAATTTTACTTTATAAACGGCACAAAAGTTGAGCTGAGGGAACAATGCACAGTGCAGTCTGAGAGGGAAAAGTCTTCTGTGAAAGAAATTTCACAAAATTAAGCACTTTGCCAGAATTCTGTGAATATTGTGCTACACTGACAAATTTCAGACTTTCCTTTAAATTTACTATTTACCTTTGCAAAGTGAACATAACAAATTATGTCAGCAGCACACAAGAACTTGTTTTAATTTGTTTTCTAGCAAAATGAAGGTGACCAAGCAGGTCTTGAAACTGGATCCTGTGCAGCTGCATGGTGTCATTTTGTTGTACTTGACATAAGCAGCTCTCCTTAGAGGTGAATTTTAGGGTGCAATTCACCACTGGGGTGATTCCAGTCTCATCTTCCTCCCCAGCCATGAACACCTGGTGGTCTGCTTGGGCCAGACCTTTCTTCTCTGGTTTTAGGATCCTTTGGGATTCAATAAGTTAGCCAGGTGGATAAGGACCATGGATGGGAAGGGTGACAGGCATCCATGAAAGGCGTTTGGGGAACAGGGAATACTCTGTTTGCTGTCTGAAATTTTGCCTTACTTGTGAGGCTGAGCAGCTTCCTTATTAGCTCAGCTCCAGAGCTAGAATTATTTTTCCATGCTTTGTGGGCATTTCAGTTTGGCTCTCACTGCAGAGGTCTGAGCCATGGCCTCTGCTCCTACTGTTCTGCAACCTCATTTGTAATAATGGAGTTTAATGAACTTGTCGTCTGCATTGTGGTTCACGTGCTGCTAGGGGAAGTGTGGGGATTGAAATGCTCCATTTTTCCATATTAGCAACTCAGTAGTATAAATGAATAGAAGGTTGAAATCAAATTAATTCTGGTGGCTTTTTTTTTTTTTTTTTCAGAGGAGGTAATTAAGAGAGACTTGAACAATAAATCAAATCTTTACTATCTTTTATTAAATATGTTTGAGTCAGCAACCTAAAACACAATTGGGAACATGGAAAAGCTCCCGATTGTCTGTAATAATAACATATTTTGGCTGGACTGCATTCTTCACAGAGTAAATGTGTCTTTTTAATGATATCATTAGGGAATAAATAGTTGTACTGTTAGAAAATCTAGTGATTCCACAAAAGAGGAGACTTTTTCAAAAATGGAAACAGCCTGCATAAAAATAAACTGGAAGTTCTGTGCAAGAGTTGAGCTTTTTTTGTTTACAAACAAGGTACTGTATTAAACATTCTCTGCTTTGAGAACATTGGAAGTTTAATATTGAGAACGTGTGGAAGTTTAATATTTGCTAGAAATAGATTTTGTTGTTTTTTAAATTTGGAGTTAAGTATGCAAAATGGGAGATTACTGAAATTCCTTTGAAATCCTTTACCTCACAGATCAGTCTGGTCCTAGCAGAAGACAGAACCAATGTGTGCCATCTGCCCTATGAGTGTTGGACTCATGGCACTTCCATGAAGGCTTTACATGGCTTCCAATCTCTGAAAGTGCAACCTGCTTTTAAAGAGATTATCCAAGGGTGTAATTAAATTACATAACCAACCATTTTGGTGTGCTTGAGGTGTGTGGTGTAGGAGGATGCAGCTTCTTAGCTGGCTACTTTCACCTTGCAGTGAATAAGGCTTGTAAAGATGTAAGCTTAGTGCATAGCTGGAACTCCTGTGGATCAGAGTTTGGGCAATGAAATGGGCCTGAAAAATTGGCCAAGCTTCAATGAAATTTCAGTAGTATTGGAATAGGTAAATATTTATTTTTAAACTGGATTTTATGGTTTCATTTGAATTATGAAGAAAATTTTGGGAAAGCTTTTCAGAGAGGATTCAGGCTACTTAGGGCTGGGTTCAGCTGAGTGCCTCATTCTGGGAATGAAAAGATAAATCAGTCCCTGTCCAGGCATTTGCTGATCTCACTGCTACACAGAACTCCAGCTGGGATTGTTACCTGTCATATGTAGGGGAAATAGTTTCTGTCCCCTAAAGGCTGGACAGGACTCACCAGATCACTTTTCTATAAACCAGTAGTCTTAAATATTGTTAAGCCCCAGCAGAATGATATAATGAAAAACCCAAAATCCAGGTGTCCCAGTGTGGGGAGTGCCAACTGTGCAATTCCTTTAACTGCTGATATGTTTGGTAGGCTCTGGATTGCTTCATTTTAGTGCCAAAAATCAAATCTTAAATCTTTGCAAGTATTTACAAGCTGGTTATCATTAGTCTTCTTTGGAATGACTTGATTTTTTTCCTGAAATTAAACCTGTAATGATTTAATAAATGAAAAAATCTTGCTGCTAATGCAAGGCGCAGCCATGCCAAAGCACAAACCTTGTGGAGTGAAGGGTCAGCTTTTTCTCTCCTTTATTTTATTTTTTTTTTATTTTCAGGGAGGGATGCCTTCTGGCAACAAAAAGAAGTGCAGGTGTACAGTATCATAATTAAATTTAGCAGGGTTTGCATATTGAATGACCAGGTGTTGCAAGCAAAAAAAAAAAAAAAAAA